>LKNJ01004181.1:0-34578 GCA_002120245.1 Maccullochella peelii | reverse complement strand
ATGTGGGAGTAGGCCTATAAGTGCCATCCACAGATGGCTTGAGGATTCACTGTCCCCTTACATGTATGTTTAAAAAAACAACATGAATCTGTCCATTATTTTAATAGCTCAGTATTGTATGCAAAATAACAGGTATGTTTATGCATGGCAGTGGCACTAATAGGCCATCACTCACTTTCGTTTCCACACTTATGTTTAAAATAAAAACGTCAATTTGAATAGTTTGTATTTTTGATTATCATGCAATTGACAGTGTTGATATTGGCATTGGTATCAGTTGACAAGGTATGCTTATAAATGGCAGTGGCAAGGCCACCCTACTCACTGTACCTTGCACATGTTTAAAATAAAAACATGAATATATGAACCTGTGTATTATTTGAATAGCTTAGTATTGAATGTACAATAACAAGGTACGTTTATACATGGTACTAGGCCCAGTTTAATATAAAACTAAATGTAATATACAATATATATAGTAGGGGGTCCCTGCTCCATCTCTCCATCAGTTTGGGGGTCCTTGGCCTGAAAAACGTTGAAGACCCCCGGTGTAGAGGGAGTACAGTATAGGACTCAGTACACACCCCTGTGGGGCCCACACGTTGAGAATGGAGAATGGGCTTCCCACTCGCACTGTCTGCGGTCTCCCTGTTAAGAAGTCCTAGACCCAATTGCAGAGAGAGGTGTTGAGTCCCAGATCTTGGAGTGTGGATGACAGGATGTGGGGGACTATGGTGTTAAACCCTGAGCTTTTAGTCATAGTTCCCGCATCCTTTCAATCAATGTATTTTTAAATGGATTTTACACTTGATGTTCTATGTACGTTCTATGTACATATTTTGATCAGATAGAAAGGTCATTATACCTCCATAAAACCACTGTTTTTGGCAACACTGCATGCACTTGCAATGTTGAGTTATACAGTGGAGCATATCCTTGCGCATTTTGATTGAAACGTCCTGTAAAAAACTGGTTAATTATTTTTTTGTAAATGTCCTGTATTCTTACTCCCTGAATGAAAAACAGGCTAGGAAAACCGGCCCATTAAAGCAATTCAACTTTCCTACCACAAGTTCTCCTCCTAGGTGCAGACAAGATTGTGTTTCTTAGGGACAGAGGCCTGAGTGGCTGAGAGCTGTTCAATCAAGAGGCATTGACACACTAAATGACCTGCCAGATTTTGATTGGCTCATCCCAAGTTTGTGTCAACGGTCAAACATTATCTGAGTGGAGTGACAATGAAAGTCATACATGCGCACACCAAACACACGTTTGCCTGAGACTCCATGCGCGCGTGCGCACGCGCGCACACACACACACACACAAGTTGATTGTACTGTGTAGCAAAACATCTTGGAGAAAGTATTACATGTTAAACAATCACAGAGAGTTCATCAAGTAATATTATGTAAAATAAATAAATAAATAAAGGCAAGGCAAGGCAGCTTTATTTATACAGCACATTTCAAACACAGAGGCAATTCAAAGTGCTTTACACAGGCAAAGAAAAATATTAGAACAACATTCAAAACAATAAGAATAAAATCAATTAAGAAAAATTTTTATGAAATTTTAAAATAACATAATTACATAATAAATGAGATACATAGAATGAAATAAAATACAGTTACAGTGCAGTAAAAATATGTAAGTTGACAGTGCAAAAGTGCATTAGAGAAACCAGTCATGCAAACGCACAGGAGAACAGCAGAGTTTTTCATTTAGTTTTGAAAGCGGCTAAAGTTGCATTTGAGATAATCAGGAAGTCGGTTCCATCTGTGTGCAGCATCGTATCTCAAAGTTGCTTCCTAAAGATCTAAGTGCCCTACTGGGTTTATATTCTTCCAGGAGATCAGAGATGTATTTTGGCCCAAGATTATTGAGCGATTTATAAACTAGCAGCAGCACTTTAAAATACAATGTATACAACCTCATTTAAGTCCATGGAAGCTGTGACAGCATTGACTGAGGTTAATATTTAAATCTGTACAAAAGACTGCTTGTCGAAAGCCCAGACATGAGTAATGAGGCTATGTTTAATGCTGATGACCTTGTTGTCTGATAGTAGATACAGTTACTCAGTGTGTCTGATCTTAGATTTAAATTTCTGAACTATCCACATTTACTGCACACATGCTTACATAGAATCATTTGTTTGTCATGAATGTTCATTGTATTTATTGTATACTTGACAGTTTGATTTGTTTAGGTTATTTAGTGCAGACATCACAAGTTACATTGCTGTTGAGGATTGTCAAATGGTTCCTGCCACAGTGTTCTGGTGACTGGAAATAGTAATTAAATGTTAGATACTCAGGAGGACCCGAAGAGAGCTTGGCTCCTAGAGATGGTGAAGTGGGTGCCTCAAGGCTGTTTGCATAGGATTACCTTCAGACAGACACTAAGGGGTGTTGCAGCTCTTTTTAGGCAGTAACTATCAAATTGTAGTTGCCTTTATATACTAAAAGACTACAGGTAAAATGGAAGAAAAGCAACACCGCTGAAAATTATGCGTCAAAATATGGAATGAGTGAATGAAAATTCATACAAATAGCCACTGCATCTGATTTATCACTGCTGACCACTGCAGCAGAGGAAACTGTAATGTCTGGGAAAAAGCAGGAGTAATATCTTCAGCACTGTTTTATCATACACAGAGTGAGAGAGACTACAGCCAGGTTCAAAGAGAGAAATGAAAACAGTGATACACTGCTTAATAGTTCAGACGATGAAAGCTGCTTTAGTGGCAGCAGTAAAGAATATTGCAGCAAATGAAAAGATGCATAAAGTTACTTTACAGCAGCTGTGCGTTCAGTGCCACGACAAAAGAAACAAAAGCAACAATGTGATGTCCTGTTATTTTTCTTTTTTATGGTATTACCTCTCTGTTTCCCATAGTGCCTGCCTATTTTCCTTGACCTCTATTGGCTCAATACTTCTTAAGTAGGCCTGTCATATATATATTTTAATCTCTTCACAGGAATTGCATTGGCCATCGCAACTTTTAAAAATGTATCTTAAAAATGTAGTTATACTAGATGTTTGGCATGTGCCTTTGCTTACTCCATAATAGCAGCATTGAAATATAAAGTGATACCCCCTGAAGCATATAAAACAGTTAATGTGTACTAATGTGTCCATTTTATTTCTTAAATTATATTTAATCAACACATAATCCTGGTGTTGTATTATCTAGGATCTACTACTATTTAAGCTTGGTTTCTGTACAAACAAGCTAGACAAATGGAAACAGGAAACTCATATAAGCAATACGTCATACTGTATATATTAGTGAATAAAAGACTAATGTTTTCTTAAGGGTCAAGATGTATTATGTAATTCAGAGCTTCTTTCTGTAAGTTCAACAGTGCCTGTCAAGGCAAGTGTATTTGTACAGTCAAATACATCAGATCCAATATTACATACATGGAGATTATGGGCTCGCATCAAATGGCCCCTGACGTAGTCCAAGCTCTTCAAGAAGCCAAGTAAAAACTCAATTTAAAAAACTCAAGAAAAGCACATTTAACAGAACGGTAGCTTCTCAGAGAGCTGGGTCACTGTGTCAGAGTTTATCACATAGCTAGTAAACATTTTAGTCCTGCCTTTGGTAGTAGTAATCATTTCAACTTGAAACGTAATAAGGAAGTGATGTACAAGTGATCATATGTGAGACAGGATTTTAAGCTAGTAATACTTGCTCACACACATTGCCAGGTCTACAACAGTCTTTCCCAAACTTAGGGTCGCGACCCAAAATGGGTCACGGACCCGTTTTTATTGGGTCGCCAATTGGCAAAAGTCGGCATTCCATCTCCGACTCGCAGGCTTGTCCCTAATGTGGATTAGGCAGCAAAGTGCATTGATTCAACACTGTTTTGACAGTGGAAGAGTCAGAAATGTGTGTCTTATGTTTGAATTACCCTAGTTAGTGTGTAAGTGTGTCAGTTTCCATGCTGGACAAATGTAAGAAATTGTGTGTGTGTGTGTGTGTGTGTGTGTGTGTGTGTGTGTGTGTGTGTGTGTGTGTGTGTGTGTGTGACTAATGTGGTGGTGACAAGTGAGAGTGGTGATTTTTAATGATTTTAATGATAATGACCAAATTTCTCTTTTGGGTCTCGAGCTGAAAAAGTTTAGGAACCCCTGGTCTACAAGATGACGAGACCTGTGAGTCCAGTTAATATCTTACTGACCAAAACTGACTGAATCAATGAAAGCAGTCTTTGTGAGGGGATGTGACAACATCAAGATGAAAAATGGGTAAAAATAAATAAATAAAAATCACTGATCAGTGTCATCTTTGTGGGCTCTAGCTTTTGGAGAGGCAGGGATTAAAATGTGTATTATAGGACTCACTTTGTTTGTTGTGGTGTACTTTTCCTCTAACACCATGTAACATACCTGTGTAGATAGCATTAATCCGTGCAGAGAGGAGAATTAGCAGTGTAAACAAGGCTAACACATTTCTGCATGAGTCACTAAAAGCACACCTGACTCTACACTGGCATGTGTGTATATTGTGGACTAATGGATTCATGGAAGCAAATAAGTCAATATAAGAGATGAATCAATTAAAATATGTATGAATTTGTTCCACAGGCTATAAATAGAAACAGACCACAACATGAAGGGACAAACACAAACCTGTCCTGAATCCCAAACCTCTTGCATCCCAACATCCACCAGCTAATTATCTTTTTTGTGTGTTTTCTAGGTATAACCTCAGCTAATGATATCACTGTGATATCATGAGCTTCATATTTTTAATTTTGGTCTCCATTTGATGGAAAACATTACCTCATTCCCTTACAGTATATGACAATGGCATGTAGTATAATAGTTTAAAAAGCGTGTTTTCCCCTCAGATTGTGACTGGATTCAAATTCTTATTAAATGATCATTCCACCTGGTTTATATTCGTATTTCAGCAGGGAACGAATTATTTTGTTTCCAGGGGGGTGACATTTAGGTGACTCCCCTTCATCACAAAATGTGCGTTGATCAGTAGCAGTGACTCAAAGATGACTTTGGCTAATTTCTGAGACTCCAATTTTTAAAATGACAATTCTGGCTTATTTTTTTTAGAAAGCTTTGATTTCCATCTGCTCCTTCCACTGAAACCCTCTCAAATCCCTCATATTCAAGGAGTCAGGCGCGGGGTGGTGGAGCGTGTTGATGAGGTTCCAGGTTTGAATGTTGTTTCAGGATGTACATGTTCCTGTTACAATATCACACACACAAGCTGCCCACTTATGCTCTATCTCCTACGAGGGCATGCTGTTCGCTGCCTCAGTCAGCTCTGATGAGGTATTATTCTCCATCACTGACTGTTTTGTTGCTGTCGCCTCTAGTAGATGGAATGGGTAATGATAATGGCCACACGTACTAAAGCATCACATAACAGACCGTGTGATGGCACTACTGTGTGGTGTAGAAAAACTAGGTATCCCTCTATAGCTTTTTTATACCACAGTGTGGAAAGCTGTCATGGTGACATCATCTAAACATGAGAATTCTGAATATCCATAATATGTGCATTTGTGTGTTTCATACACCATGAGGCATACGGCCTGTTTCCTTTTCTCACATCCCAAATGATGTTTATGCTAAAGCAGCCAGATGTTTTAGCATCATTTGCTTGAAACTAAAAGCCCTGTGACCCCGATTCCATCTGACTGACTTCACAGGGAATGCAGCAACTCATGCTTGCATTTCCCTGTGCAAGATTGCGTTTTGAAGGTTTGGATCAATGTGAGGAACTGTGGATTTTGGCACTGGTTGCACATTTTACCTCTTGCTGTTCGGTTTCTGAATCCTTGGAGAAACAGAACATCTAGAAAGAAAGGAAGGAAATATTGTATTTGCTGTGGCATTAAAAATAAAGTCAGTTTAAAAGCCCATGTATTAGCCCATGTTTTTCACAGGACCATACATATCATACTCTTTAATTTGCGAGTCCTCCCAAGTTAGTGTCAGTTTTTTTGGTCTGATTGTTTTTTGGGGGTTTTTTTTGGGGGGGAGGTGTTGGCCAGCTTTTTCGTTCTTTGTTTATATATAAAGCAATCCCAGATACTCTAGATTTTGAATCAGAGATTCATTTTTGATCTGGCCCACCATGTACAGAATATACTGGAATGTATAACTACTTTAAAGCCACCTTGGCCACTTGGTGGCAGAAGGTTAAATGGTTGAAAAGCTAAGTAGAGCTGAAGGGAACTGCAGAGCTGGGTGATAATCTTCTGTGGGTTCGTCACGACAAACAACACATTTCACATAACACATAGTTATTGATCCATTGTAAATATAGAAAATATTAATTTGTGCAGCTTTAAGTACAGAACTGGTGTCACAAAGCTTTGTTTCCCAAAACCACAACTCTTTAATTCTCAAGGAAAATCTTCTTTAGCTTCTTGTTTTTGACCCTTCAAATGCAGCCACTCCCACAGTAGCAGTCCAGGGATTTGTAGTTCAAGCTCCCGCTGCCTCCAATTCCCAGCAGCCCAACCATCAGTTGTTTCTGCCTGGAGGTGCGGATGCTGTCAAGCAGCAGTTGAGTCATATATTGACAGAGGGCTGGCAGCCAACACACAGACAATTCTCTCTCTCTATCTCCTGCTGTTCTTATCTGCCTTTCTCCTTCCCATCATTCTCTCTTACTTATCTCCCCCTTTCTCCCCCTCTCTCACCCCCATTCCTCTCCCACTCAGCTGTCCTCCCTCCCTGTCACTCAATTTCACTCTCATCAAGTATTTCACTCTATCCCTCTCTATCTCTCTCTTCCCTCCCATCTCTCTCTCTCTCTCTCTCTCTCTCTATTTTTCTCTCTCTATCTTTCTCTCTCTCATTTACTGTTCTTCCACTCCAGAAGCTCTGACACACACACATTCACACACACACACACACACACACACACACACGTAGCCCGTACAGCAACCAGCCAGTCGGTCCATTTATCATTCATTTTGCAAGAGCGAGCGACTGATACATCAGGCAGGGCCGTGTCTTGTGTTTGATGATTGTACCAGTAAACCTAAAGAAGAGGAACAAAAAGAAGCAAAATACAAAGTGTTGAAGTAAGCAGAGGTTAGTGTTGCGTGGCTGCAGCATGACTGCTTACATGAGCAAAAAGCAGAGTTGCTTTGCGGACCAGGATGGAAGGACGGACTGTGGGGAGGTGCCATGTTCCTTCAGCTGGCCTCATCAGCACCCCAACTATCAGCACCACCATCACCTGTGCCATTATGGATCCGTCCCTGGTGGTGCCACCCTTCCCCGAAGGGGGGGCTGGATGGCTTCCTGGCATTTGGACAGCACGTCTTCCAGGAGCCCCAGCCGCTTGGCGGCAACAAGAGCCAAGGGGGGTAGCTGTGACCTGTGGCCCTCTGAGTGTGACTGTGTCCAGAGCTGGCAAGAGCCCTATCAGGTAAACCTCTGCTAGTATCAGCAGATGTGTCCATGAGCACCAGCAAGCTGTTGGGTAGATTTGGCGTCTGTTTGTGATTTATCTAATGTTAATCTAGAATTATGATCTAGGAGATTTTGTTGCTGCACTTTTTGGTGAAGGAAACAAATGTTGGACTAATAAGTCACTTTGTCAACAGCACTGTTGACTTCTATTATTGCAATATGATGGACATTCTTACTTTTCTTACTGTAGACATAAACTAGACGTAGTGTGCATTTGTGTAAAATTATAGTTTGACACTTAAAATATCAGCCTAACCACGGAGGAGAAATTCAGGCAGTAGTTTGGTTTCCTGTTGAGGGGGTATCTGGAAGATCCCAGACCTTCCTGTTCGGGCTTGTTAAGAGGCTTTACACCTATTTTGTTGACTTGATAACCCCGGTGATGGTCTCATACTTTTCGCTCCTTTACCATCCAAGTTAGCCTTATTTGCTACCAATGCGTGTGGCAAATAGCAAGCACTGTATTTGTTGTGTTCTGGTGAGGAATGTATCAGAGAGATTTCACTGTCAGGGACTGTAAAGCATTATTGTTCTTTTCTCACATCTGCATCTCCATTAGAGTCATAAGTGAAAATTGTTTCCTTTTATCTGTGACTGAACCATGGTTTGCTTTTGTGTCAAGAGAGTCAAGAGAAATCAAGGGTATGGACAAAAGAATAAAAACACCACATGACTTAAGTGTAACAGCCATTTCAAATGTGGTTAGGAATTCCAATTAGCACCATGTGTTAGCTTTAAAAGAGGTCAATGACTGGATCATGGGTGCATTAGTCACAAAACCTGCAATATTAAAACTTCCAATGTGTCTTGGCAACCCTACTATACACTGTGTGCCAAACAGGAGAGACTGCACTGCTGGAGAGGAAAAGCATCTACAAATCAAAGCACAAGGACAAATGGTGGACCTACTCCTTTGCCAATACTTGGCATTCATATTTTAGTTGTTTTTGTTTATTATGCACCCAGTTTCCAAATATGGAAAAAAATCCAGAAAATTTGATAGCACTGATGAAACTGATTTCCGTAAAGCCTTAAGTTCATCTCATCAGAAATCAGAGCAATGAACCAAGCTGGTAATCTGCATCTGATTGCCAAAGCAGAATTATGTTGAGAAGACAGATATTCTCAAGTGCTGAGATAGCCGTAGCCAATAGCCATTTAATGATCAGCTCAATGGACTCTCATTGGCCAGGCTCTCTTCTTGAAATATATTATTAAAGGAACAATCTTACTATATCAGATTCTGATATCTGATTAATACATTTCTGTTTGGCTGTGCTCTTTCATGGATTGATAACAGGGATTGAACTTGTTATGAAAGCCTGTGGAATTTTTTTACAATTGCAGTTCTAGGCATCTTATTATTATTTATGTGAAAAAATTTCTTCTACAATGGAAGTTGGGAATAGATGTTGGGAATAATTGAAAGAAGAATTCGGCTGTTAATATCATACCCCAACTGATACTGCATTTTTGAGGCCAATACTGATTTGGATATTTGAGAGTAAAAAAAAATCAGATAATGATATATTAGCAGATAATTTTTTTTAATATAAACCCACCAAATATTTTTGAAAATGATCACTAAACTGTAATACAAGTTCTTGTGCCTTATCGGCTAATGTATATGCTGGTACAGATATAGTTGCGATATACTAATATTGGCCGATATATTGACCCACTCAATGTTATCAGTCTACAGTAGCTCTGGTTAACATAAGCAGCAACAAATTCAAAATCCAATTGAAGGTGTCCCATTAACTAGCAGTGATCTCTCAGACATGCAGTACAAAAACATTGAAGTTTATTACCACTGACAGCATAGAAACCAAACAAACATGGACCATGAGTTACATGTGATTTACATGAGTATTTTTGGGCATGATACATCTCTTCAAACTCCTTTTTTTCATGTACAAATGTTGCCCACAAAACAGATGCATAAAAATGATTATGGACCTAGCCTAAATGTGATATTGGCCTCTCCCACATGTCTTTCATTTCTAAAGATACTTACTGTATGCATAGGAGTGTGCAGCTCTAATGGCAGCCATGATGACACAGTATTCTCTCAGTTAAAGGCTCAATGAGCAGGACTCACCTCATTACAGATATTGCAGTATATATAATGTGTGTGTGCAGTCAGCATTACCTGTTCTCTAGCTATTGCACTGCCTTTGAAAAATAGGGAGCTGGACAATGAGTATAAGCTGGAACACTGGGACCCTACGAAGACAGGAGGAGAGACAGCATTGTGGTAACTTGTACTCAGTGGGTTCAAATAGAAAACAGTTCACATGTTTTAGCTGAGTGTTTGCTGAATGATATGCATGAGAAACTAGCCATGCAGGAGGGCATCTGGCCTGAAACCATCAGAGAGCTGCCCCAGTTAATACAACACTCTGCATTCAGCCTTTAGTTAGACTATAGCATTGAGCTGTATTTGAATGTATTTTTTTTCTGCACTGGCAGAATTCTAAATGATAATTCAATATTATTAGACTATTATTATTGGTATAGTCCATGATAGCCTCTTAACATATTATGCACAGTGTTGACATGCTCCTGGACCACTGGCTTTATGTGTTTATGGAGGCAGTTGATCACGTGGCGATGGAAGGAAGCATGAACAAGAAGAGAAATTAGCCAAAGTGCAGTTAAGCATGCCATTTATGTGCACAGTCGAGTGGCCATTACATCTCGGGGGTCTGTGTGTGCATACATGTGGATTCATAGTGGCAGTGGTATCCATGTTATGTGATATTGGGTACTGTAGGGCATAATAGTGCAAAGAAGTGAAAATGCATGAAGGAATTATAATTAGTAATTATAATTTTTTTAGCATCTTTGTCTTTTATAGCATCTTTTCAGCTTTTCTTTAAGACATTAAATTACTTCATGTGACTGATTTCTTTTTGACAACTATGCTGTAGGATATTAAAGGCCATTCTTCTTCAAGTGGTATAGGTCACAATGCTGACATGCCTTTCCACACTGTTGACCTGCACAACTGCTAGTGAACTGACAGGCAGAGGTCAACAGAAAGCATCCAGTGACAGGAATAAGATTAATGACAAATCCTCCTGACCTAGTATCGAATTATTTGAGCTTTCTGCTCTCCAACATAACAGAAGGAGAGTTGCCTGTTTGTTTCTTTCTCTATTTCTGGCTTTCTATAGTAGCTGCACATGGCGGTTTCTGACTGAGAAGGAAAGTCCACGTCCTTTCTGGACATTACAGAGGAGTAGTGTATGTATAAGTAAATGCATGTAATGGGAGAGTTTTTTCATGTGTTTGAACAGACATGTGTGGAACATAAATGAATGAGTATTTTTTTTGGGCTTCACATGCCATTATATTGTGTTGTTTGAAGTCAGAGTTGAGATCATTGCTGATATGCTGTCCGCTCTCTCTGAGAACAACTGTGAATTCATTCATGCATATGAATGTTCTGAACAAACTGGGGGACATTAGTGTTAAATGTAGAATCTACAATCAAATGTACAATTACTGCATTAAATACATGTTGAAATCTTAATAGAATTTCTTTTTCTTAGAAGGTAAAATATTTTAAAATTGCTCTGCTGGAGAGAAATAACGGCTTCATTATTCAGTGATGGGATTTTCTATTTACATGATGAGGTTTTTATTGTTATGATGGAGCAGAGAATAGAAAAGAAAGTAAACTGGAGTGACAGAAGACCTAAAACAAACAAGAAAAAAAGATCAAGGGATTTCAGGGAAATTTAAAGACACTTGAGATCACTATCTTCTTTCATATCTACAAAAAAGTGATTACTTGTGTAAAATATCCCAGAGCCTGGTTAGGATCTAATTTGGATTCACTAATCTGCACAAATACTGATTAATTGATTTGCACACACTTGATAGTTGAATCAGACCAAGCGTGAAAACATGTTGGGATGGGATGGGAGTATTTTATTGTCCAAGACACTGCATTATTCATTTGACTTGAAAATGATTATTAATGATGATTATTTGTGGTAATTAAACGGAGTGTGTGGATTTTTCTGGTAAAGTCAGTCTAAGTGACATTTTGCTTATTTAGTTTGGCTTGACTTGATGAAGTGGTCTGTGGGTTCTTTTTAGTTTGCTTGGTTGTGTCATGTCCCGTTAGTCTTTGTTCGGTTTCCTGTTTTACTTTGAAACCACGTCTTTCTTGTTTCCTGTCTTTTCATTTCCTGCCCTCGTGTCTCAGTTGATTATCCTCACCCACTCCCTTTTACACACCTGCCTGATTCCCTCGTCAGTCTCTTCCCTACTTATACCGGTCCTCTTTGTTTCCTGTCGGTTCATTGTTCTGTGTACTGCGTTCCACGTGCTCAGTTTCTGTGCGCGTGTTGGATTTTTTCCTTGTGCGTCTGTCTCCTGAACCTGGATTTACCTGTGACCCATTGCCTGTCTACCTGCTTGTTTGCCTGTTTGCCTGCCCTCCCCATGTGGAATCATAGGAGTGCCATAAAAAAGAATAAATCTGGGAAAGAATAAGACAATAAATGTGGAAATATAAAGAGAAATAAATAAAAGAATAAATAAATGTGGATATATAAAGACAAATAATTATTTTTCCTTTTGCTTTTCCTTTTCCCTTATTGCTTTTGCTATTCCTTGTCAATCAACTGGTTTTGGGCGGGCCTTCCTGCCCAAGCTGAGTAATCAGCTCATGCACACATGAATCCTGCTTTAGCGGCAGCTTTTTAGCACAGGAAGTAGACGCAATGCAAGGGCTGGATGCCAACCGCCATAAAACGAAGAAGAAGAAGACGCAACGTGGATTTGCGCGCTATAAACGTGGTAGTGGTTTGAATCGGGCAATCGCCTAATGTATGTGCCGGTGTTCCGGCCATTAGCTGGTCATCTGCATGAACAGGTCTATTTCTAATCTGCTGAGACCTTTTTTTCCTACATGCCATAATCTGCAACAGTGGCAACAGATGTCATGTATTAGTCAGCGCAGACATTTGCCCAAGACTCTCCATGACATCTTCCACCATCCTCAAAACATAGTCTGGTTTGAAATTTTCCTCCACATACTGAGCAAGTGTTAAAAGAACTTGTTGCACACCTCTCCTTAACTCTTGCTCCGCTTCTGCCATGATGTTTCCTCCCTGATTCAAACAAACCACTCACGATAGAGACACATGCGCTAGTCCGCGTTGTGTCTTGCTGTTCCTGTTGTCCGTGCTAAAAAGCAGGATTTATGTGTGCATGAATTGATTACTCAGGCTGGGCGGGAAGGCCCGCCCAAAGCCAGTTGATTGACAGCTTGGCCCTTCAAAAAATAGCAAAAGCAATAAGGGAAAATAATTATTTGTCTTTATATATCCACATTTTTTTATTTATTTCTCTTTATATTTCCACGTTTATTGTCTTATTTTTTCCCAGATTTATTCTTTTTTATGGCACTCCTATGACTCCATATCTCCATACCTGCGTGTAAGTGTTAAATAAATTGTTGAACTGCTTGCGTCTCCTGGTCTGTCTGCACTTGGGTCCTTTTCCCTGCTGATGTAACAGTTCATTAATGCAGATTGACAGTTTTACCATTGGTGTCATTACAATTTGAACTTTTAAGTTTACCAGCATTCATGGTACATTTCAACACAAACTGCTGTCCTGTACGAATCAAAAATCCTGCAATCATGTTTGGGTGTCTTTGCTATCAGTAAGGTGTCAGAATTGCATATCTGCACCATACAAATGTACTATGTCCACTTGTTTACTACCCGTGTTCTCATCCCTCACTCTTGTTAAACCCATCTATCAGCTATAATAACTGTATCAGAGTGCTGTCTATGAGAGGGGAGTGTTTCTGGTGCCATCCAGCAAACGGAAGTCTGTTAAATTGTTGATGATACAGAGATCCACAAGCTTGTCCCCTGGATACATTTATGGAAAGTAGGACACTGGTGGGCCGAAGCATCTCTGTCACTAAAACTAAGTCTTCCCCTTTCCTCCCACTTCTCTCTTACAGGCTAGCCCTGCCCCGATAATCGTCAACACAGACACTTTGGAATCAGTTCCATATGTGAGTTTACATTATTTCTTTTTTGATGCACCAATTAGTCTTTTTCAGTAGAAGTTCAATACCTTCAGCAGGTTAAAGCACACTTGAGTAGGGGCACATTAGAAGAATCAGTCTTATCCTTTCTGCTCTACCATGGAGTTTGCGGTAAGATAGCATTTGTGGTGTATCAAAACAAATAAAAGAAGCTGAATAAGTAACAAATGCTACTCAAACAGGAGGTGGTGTACTTTTCATGGTAAAATGTTAACAGTTAAAGATGCTTTTTTGATTCGTGAAAGACATCTGCCTCAGCCATTGACTATTTTTTTGCAAACAGTCTTTTTTTCCGTGCCAGACAACTTTTATTTAGACACTTTGTTGTGGTCTGATAGGGCATTGTCCATAAACTGAAGAGTCAAAATCAGAAACTCGGCCTCTTTCACTGCTTTTGCTAATTTAGTCTTCAGGTCTTGTTTGCTTCTACAGTCATATGAAGTTCCAATAATAATATCTGATGCTACTCAAAAAATGAATCCCAACTGCGAATATGATATGTAGCATCGCATATGCATGTGTGCTATTCCTGTATGAATGCATAATGACGGAAGCGCTCGCTGCTAATTAGTTATCTCAGTGAGATACAGGATGAGACTGATCTGCTAACCTCCATGTTGCAGAAATAGTGAATGTTGATTAACTATTACCTTAAATTGTTTCCCATAAGGTGGGGCCTATAATATAATAGCCCCCACCTTAATTTAATATGCAATTTAATAGATTTGAAGCAGTGTTTGATGGACTGGAAATGGAGTGAATGTCTTGGCACAATCTGTTTTCTGTTTCCTCAGGTCAATGGCACAGAAATCGAATATGAATTTGAGGAAATCACTCTAGAGCGGGTGAGTATCTCAGATCCCACAGCTGTGTTTAACCCCAGAAAATCAACAGAGTTTAGAATAGTTTTTCCATACCACCATATCAAAGTAATGACAAGAATACACATATTGCCAAAACTACACACCTCCTGACTTAAAATAGATTATTGTATGTATAACCATCATGAAAGACATATACGTAGTTATGAAGATGGCTCCAATACGACCAGCAGCAGAGAGACAAAGCCAGACCAACAGCAAAGGTGAACTCCACCAACCAACAAGGGGAGCCTGCACTGGGGCATCAGAGATTTGATACAGACATTAGTAAATCTCCATCCATACTCCAGGACTTCCATATTCATCATCAGCCATCAGATGATGATCTCAAACCATCTTGTGTAGTCTCTGAGCACAGACAGACCTGTGTCTGGTCCCCTCAAGTCGTTGCCCTGGATAGCTGAACAATGTATTTTGATTCAGTGTTCCAGGCAGTGATGCCCCGCAGGGACGCTCAGTGGGTATTGTAATCAAGATAACCTACTATTCCCATCAGCTAACAACTTAATCAAAGCTCGACTTTCATTTTGTGAGTGGGCATTCAGGGGATTTTATTTGCAGAGCCGACAAAGTGCAGCTCCTGCTCTGAAAGACATAGTGTGATCCCGCTGCCTTGTATATTTCATAGTAAAGTCAGGATAATAAAGAGCCAGGAGAGAGGACTTACAGCAGGATGCCAGAGAAGACTTAACACCTCTGACCACTTCATAATCATACTGAGAGCAGTGACACTATAAAGCCATACAGTTATATTATGCACTATTAAACGTATACTTTAAAGGCAATGAGAATGCAAGGACATTTTGTTGTTGTTTGCACAGTACTGTCAAGACGTACACAAGATTTATTTTATCCTGTGTCAGTGATTCCCAACTAGCTGTACTTTTACTTCAGCTTCAGCTGATTTGATACAGTACACTGATCCTCAGTGTACTGTATCTATTGTCACAATAAACAGCTGCCGTAGGTAGTCAGCTGTAACACCTGAACATCACCTGCTGTGATTGAGTGTGTGAAGACTAGCTAGCAAATGAAAAGTCAAAATAGATAGCTAACAGTAATGGATAAATGGTTGAAATGTTGAGCTTCTGCCACTCCCAAGTGGGAGTAGTACAAACTCAAACTTGACCAACGTACTAAAAAAACGTAAACATTGACAATTCCAGGATGATGTGTCGTATGACAATGATGGTAACAATATAATTTCGTATATAATTAATAGTGGTAAAAACATCTAGTTTTCAAATCAGTCTAAATGGGCACATTTGGAACATGACAGTGGTGTCGATAAAGGGGTACTTGAGCTTATTTCATAGGGCTGTGGCAATACGTCAGACAAAAAAGGTTGGGAACCACTGCTAGATATGCTATATAAGTATTTAAGAAAAATAGCACATGTCATAGTACATGTGCATTGCGTGAACTGTGCACTGCCAAACACTTGTATCAGCATTAACATTAGCTTCAATGTAACAGTAACAAACAATTGGCTGTTTTCTCTCCATTGAAATTATGACAGCAGCAGGAATCGTGCAATTGGACTGTTTCTAGAAGAGAATGCTCAACACAGCCCTGCTGAAGACAGTTCTCAAACTGTTAGAAACATGCAGTTGATGTGTTGGCATTTTGGAACACTACATAGAGAAAGTTCTGCCTGCAGAGTTCTTGTTGTCACTGACTGCTCTCCATGGCTGCAGGGTAACTCAGGGTTGGGCTTTAGCATTGCCGGAGGGACAGATAATCCACACATCGGTGACGACCCTGGCATCTTCATCACCAAGATCATCCCTGGAGGAGCAGCAGCAGAGGATGGACGCCTGAGGCGAGTCACTTACACTTCCCCACCAAGGTTTTTAATAAGAGATAACTAGAAAAGTTTTCAGACTGGACAGAAAAAAATGTTTTTGACAAACTCACTGGGGATATATCGCTGCTTACTCCTCCACTACTGCACTAATAATCTACCCTCAGAAATGTTTCATAGAAAACATATTTGAGATATTATACAGCAGTATCATTTTTCTGTTGGTGTCTTGAGGATTTTGTGTATTAAGGACTAAAGCCTGTGGATCCTGCATAAAACCTATGAATCCTGAATTCATTTGATCTATATTAACAAATGATCGTTTCTTTTTGAACTATATTTGTCCAGTAGGATGTATGTTAACCACCTAATCAGGTATTGCACAAATTAAACTACTGTTTATTTAATCTCAAGAGTAACAAACCAGTTGGCAGTTGTACTTGAGTCTCTTTTCTTCCCAATTAAAACCCCCAACAATGAACCTCCAGTACTCTGCAGCACCTGCCCTGAGCTCTGATAGTCTACACACTAAAGCAGTTGTCTATATTACTTAAGGGTTACCACCATATGTAACAGCCTTATTAAATGAACAGAGGGGGTGTGGATGCAGTCCATCAGATCCTTTGTTACAGTAGTTTATCAAGGAGGCAAGGACACAACCTGAGCTCATTCATCACACTCCTGCAGTGAAAGGCGTATGTTGGAGCTTTTCTGGTGTAATGCAAAGAATCAGCATTAGAATGTTCTCCTGTAATCTATCTGTAAGAAATAATTGTGCAAATCTGTTTTTCATATTATCCAAAAAGTCCTCCGACATAAACGACAGAATAGGTCGTTGTCAATGACTCCCAAAATGACATATATAGGTGTACCAGACCTTCATTGTCATAGTAACAGTAATAAACATGCGGTTAACGTTGTGAAATGTTCGCAGTTTGGTTAGGTTTAGGCACCTAAACTTGGTTTAGGAAAAGATCATGGTTTGGGTTAAAATAAGTACGTTAGTAAGTATAGTTACGTGACTTACGTTGCGTTAAAATGAGTCAAGACTGAGTTTTGGTTTCACACAGGACAGGAACTGCAGTTTCCTGGGTGAAAGTCCTGTGTTGTTTGACCCATCCATCCATCCATCCATCCATCCACCCGACCTCCTCTCTATGCGGACTTTGTCGCTCTTTATGCTACCTCACCGGACTTCTGCTGTTCTTCATAATTACTAAGGCCACTAGAGGTCGCTGTACATACTAAACGCAAATATGGGTCATAATAAGCTGCTGCACAGACAACCTATACAAACTTATTTTTGGGGAGGACAGTCTCATATTGTCCCTGTGCGTGCATCATGATATATCATATAGCATTGCTATCCACCAGAGATCTACTATTTTGCCAAGAGCAGTCACAGTGGTGGATTGACTATTAAATTATTTGACAAGGCCAGGGCCGGCCCTAGCCATTTTGGTGCCCTAGGCAAGATTAGAAATTCAAATATTTCCTGAGTGTATCTGGACAGTTATAGAGTAGATATTAACGTCAGCCATTATCAGTTAACTTAAGTTCACTGATATTGGTCAGCGAAATTTCAGCACAGTGAATGTCTTACGTTCTAAGAAGGAGCAGTTATCCAGATGAGGAGGCTTAGCTTTTGGCTTTCCATTCAGATTTATTTACATATCCTTCAGTCTGTATCTGAGAATCTAGCAGCTATCATAGCATCATTAGCATTAGCGTTATTGCTACTTAACTAGCTACTAACCTACATTAAATGTCTACACACAAAACGGCATTTTAATGTTAAGACAAGATACCGTTATATTTGGCTTTCTTTTCCTCCTCCTCTTTCCTATGTTTTCTTACCTTTCTAACCTGAAGGCTTGGACCTTTCTATTATGAGCTAAATAGTTTACTTTAGTTATCTTGATTCTTTCATGAAAACACGATATGTGCCTCTTGACCCCTGCTCATTAGTCAGGGATTTTGGCTGTCTACAGATGCGCCTGTCAGTGCGCTCGGCGCACGGCAGAGAACAAGTGCAGCCAGGCCAGCCACAGCTGCAGGGGCGCCGGGTGCAAAGTGTATTTCTTTCTTTATTTGTTTATTTGTTGCCGCACGCAAGGAAAATGAGGAAGGGCACCCATCGGCACATTTTTATTTATTTTCACTGCCGTTTTTTTTTTTTTGTTTTTTTTTAGGGCGACCCCCAGGAACGTGGCGCCCTAAGCGACCGCCTAGTTTGCCTATGCCAAAGGCCGGCCTTGAACAAGGCTTATTGTAACAGTGAAGGGAAAATAAATCAGAGTCTTGATATATAGACCTTACAATAATCATTACTATTGTATTGTATGTGTGTATAGTGTTTGTTGGTTTTTGTGTTAGCCACTGATGGATTCCCTTTGTCAGACCCTATACATGGTAGTCCATGTTATATATGATTTAGTTTGAATGGGCCAATGTAGATGTAATCCCTTAATAAATTCAATAATTGTATGCAGTACTTTTATATTCAAGATTCAAGAACTTGTGCAGTGAAATGAAAAATGGCAATGCCCACAGAAATAGCGCAACCACAACAACACAAAATAAAATACAATATATACATTCATATTTTTTATATATATAAAAATATGAAAATTAGAAAAGAAATATATATGTTGTGTCTATGTGTACTTCTATGTACGCATGAGTTGAGTATGGACCTTAATGGGGGGGCCCTGTTGAGATCAGTGTTCACAAGCATGATGGCCTGAGGAAAAAACTGTCTGTCTTTCTGTTTTGGCTTGCCTGACTGCAATAGCTGGAACAGGCCATTGTTGGGGTGGTGAGGATCCTTCAAGATCCTACAGGCTCTGGTTCTGCACCTCTTGGTGTATAAGTCCTGCAGGGAGGGGAGTGTAGTTCCAGTAGTGCCTTCAGCCAATAGGCGCGTCTCCACTATTATGATTTGCTCGTATGATCCCTGCCGGCCACGCTGGGTCGATGGATAAATGGTACAAGCTTATGTCCAAGAGTATGTTGCGATCGTAGGATGTTACTGCCAATGTGTTTGTTGCAAAAAATAGATTAAAAATAAACAATTACTAAAAAAACATCTATTTGAGTTACCACAACGGCGGCTGGACACAGCTGCACCATTTGACAATAGTCTATATTGTATTCTCTCCTTTTTAGATTAGCAGTGATGGATAATGCTGGTTTTAGTTGCAGGCCGGTCCCTGTTTTTCCAAGCTGCAGCTCTAGAGCATAACTGTCAGATCACAGATGCTGGGGAGGAGTGTAATGCATGCACAGTGTCAATCTCGAGCAGATCGAGGAATCAAGCCCCTGCATAATCACGTTTAGCCTAATTGATGGTCACCCACTCCAAGGTGGGCAGCAAGACTAATGCATTATGGATGGAGGGGAAGTCTAATCTATGTGAGGAAGGAGGCCTGACAGGGATTTGATTAGAGAACATTACAGAAGCCAGACACCCTTCCTGTCACTGCTCTGGGACACTAAGCATACTTAGTGCACTGGCTCGGCTTAAGGGATTGCTTGGAGCATTTTAAGTGTTTCTTATGGAGGCTGTTGTTTTGGAGAGGTAAAAGCATGGATGTAGTCAGGACTAAACCCACAAAACCCCCACCATTTTATCTCTGAAAAATTTCTATTAAATTAACCATTTCAATTTCTTTGATCTCAGTTCAGACTTTTCTCACAATGTAGAGCTTTTTTAGAGCAGCTATTATTGTTCATTTAGTGATCACCAACAAGAGTCCTTTGTTTACCTACTTAAACATTAACTTCAAAATAGTGACTTACTGTAGGTATACTACTTTAATGTATTGGTACTGTCTGAATTATGAGAATTCTAAATGATCTTTATACGTAGTACTTTTGAAACAGAAAATGAAATAAAAGTAAAGTTTTAAAGATGTACTGATACATTTTTATTTGGATGCCAGAAGACATTTTGTCGCTCTGCTTCCCACTGGTGGAAGTGGGTGTGTGTGTATGCATGGGATTTAGTGTGTGTGTGTGTGTGTGTGTGTTGGGTCCCAGCTGGTCCCTATGAGCACCCCCAGGAGAGTTGTGTCCTTGAGTGCCAGGGCCTGGATGTTTTGGTCGACACCTCAGGGGAATTCAAAAACAGAGCCGCTCACTGACTCTGACTTTTACATACTTGTGTGCTCGCCCACATGCAAACACTCACTCATAGTGTACTCTGTCTCTCTGTCACACATCACAGACATACATATACATAAAAAAGTGTATTATATGCACAACATTGCCTGCAGTCTAAAGCTCATGTACAAACACATGGGTCACCACTGCAAGTAAACATGATCTACTGCCCAACCAGTGGTGGAAGAAGTATTGAGTATTTTGATGTTGTCAAGGTTCTTAATATAATGTTATATAGTTTGATTTATAAGAAGGCATCATATGTTTTAAACTGATGTTTTAACGTGTAAAATGTTGACCTGACAACTAACTAGTAAGGTAAGATAGGATACTGTAAAACTTTATCCCCTGTGGGGGAAATTTGGGTGTTACAGCAGCAAGTTACAGGATAGCAAGTCAAAGAGCAGAGAAGATGAATAAACAAATAAACACAATAGAAATCCAAACAGCAATACAAATAAAAAGAAATTGTGCCAATGTACAAATAATAGTGAATGTACAAAATAGTGCACATGTACAAGAGGAGTGCAACAGTGGTAGTCTAAACTGATCCAGTGAGTGTAGACAGGCAGCACTAATAACTATAGTAACTAAAGCTGTCAGATAAATGTAGTGAGGTGAAAAGTACAATATTTCTCTCTCATATGTAGTGGAGTAGAAGTATAAAGTAGCATAAAATGGAAATACTCAAGTAAAGTACAAGTACCCCAAAATTGTACTTAAGTACAGTACTTGAGTAAATGTACTTACTTACCACCACTGCTGCCAACAACCACACACAGTCAACTCTATCGTCAAATGTGTGTGTATGTGTGTCTACAGGGAGATGCAAAAAATAGGACGTTAGTATGTATTCACAAAAGTTACCACTTATTCAGTTCAACCTATTCTGTTTTGATTTGTGTGTGTCCAAGTTGCTGTTTTACAGGCATAAAATTGTTCTTGTCAGACTGTCTCATCTTGATTGTCTCATCGGCTCGCAATAAAAACAGCGACATCATGTGTTTTTGCAACCTTAGACTTTTCCCAAGGTGGCTGCTGTGCCTCTGCCTTGGAAACACTTCCCTCACACTTAAACATGCTATCAGTTTCTGAAGAATGAAATAGTGTGAGTGCAGCCTTGCTCTTAATTATTACCAATAATTAACATCACAAATCCACACTGTTCCTCCCCCAGAGTAAATGACTGCATCCTGCGGGTGAATGATGCAGACGTGTCGGAGGTTTCTCACAGTAAGGCAGTAGAAGCCCTGAAGGTTGCAGGTTCTATCGTCCGGCTGTATGTGCGGCGCCGCAGGCCAATGCTGGAGACCATTATTGAGATCAAACTCATCAAAGGACCAAAAGGTGGGCTCAGACACACACACACACACACACAGAGTCCTGCTAAGTCAATCACACACAGATTGATTGTGACTCACAGTTGATAATATTCACTTCTGTCCTGGGGTTGGTAATCAGATTGATTTCATTTCACTGGTCACTGTTACTGCAGCATGTTTTTGTGTATGGCAAGATGAAATAAAATCATTTATATTGAACTGATTTTCTTTGACCACGTATCTCAGTTTAGCTGAAAAGATTTGAAACAGAGTTTTCCCTGGCTCAATAAAAGAAAATGGCAGTACATAATGTTGCGGGGGGGCAGTATTTCCTATGTGTGTTGGAGGTGGAGGAATTTGTGGTTCTCCCAAAATATAGCAAGTATTTGCAGCTCTTAAGTTTACTCTAAAACTGTTCCTAACAACAAAAGTAGCAGAAAACTTCCAAATGTGCGTTCATATAACATTTACACAAACTTCTCTGCTTGGTTAAATGAAATATTTGGCTACATATACTGTATATCATGATACACATCATATAGTGTCTAATGCCTAACATAAATCTGTCATACGCACAACCCAGATACTAACCAACTGCTTTCATGTATACAAACATACATACAGGGCTTGGCTTCAGTATTGCAGGTGGAGTTGGGAACCAGCACATCCCTGGTGACAACAGCATATATGTCACCAAGATCATTGATGGCGGGGCAGCACAGAAGGATGGCCGGCTACAAGTTGGAGACAGGTTGTTAATGGTGAGAACACAAATGAGATCTATTTTAATTTGAATGCAGTATACCTTCAATGAACCTCAGTGGAAACACTGGAATATTAAATGGGAAAAAAAAGGCCAACACACTAGAGTCACTAGAAAGATAGAAACTTCTCTCCATTGTAACAGGTAATAAACATGACCTTTGTGAAGCTTAGAGTTGTTGTTGACTCTGTCTGAGTTAAGTTTATTCAGCTCGGTGGTCCTTTTGAGGCTGTAGTGGTGCTGTGGAATTGGATTAAACATACTGTACTGTACTGCACAGTTGTTTCAGGTCACTTAGTGCAAATAAAAACATAACAAATACATAAATTCACAATATTTAGGTCAATGGCAATAGTATGAAGGTGCACAGCATCTGTATGAAGGGATTTGAACTTACTCATATTATGTAATGTACATACAGTATATACTGTAGGCTATATACATATGTTCATAAATTTACAAATGCCGTGACTATCATAATTGAATCAGAACGTCATCACTCATGTCATTCAGTGATGACAAGGTGACAACTAGAGAATATCATTTCCATTTCCACGAATAAAAGAATAAAAGTTTCCCATAATTCAGATACAGTCCCCAATGATCTCTAATGTCTTTATATGCACCCTACAAATGCAGCTATTATTTTAACCTTTACATTATGTATTGCTTCAAATGTAATATTTTTACAAAAGTATATTTAGAATATAACATTTTGCTTTTGATGTGCTGACAATTGGGATGGTGAATCTCACACAGTAAGTCCGACACTGGACTTCAACCTGTTTACGTCTTTGTCATGTTAATACAATGGTCACTATAGACAGATATCTAAGATGGCAATTGCATGAATCAGGTTACACTGTGTACAGTACATTAACCAGCAGTGTGCTAATCAGGCAATGTGCTTGCAGCTGACAACATTCTTCCTGCGTCTTCAGTCTAAATGATAATAACATGATGAAATGAGCCTCTGGCACACATTTTGAAAGCAAGAAAGAGGCAACCTACTGGCTCAGTCGTGTAACAGCACGTTTTCTCTTGAGGGCATCCCTCTTGCTTAACCAGCGCTTAATTTAATTACCTTCCTACTGTCTTGTTCTCACCCAAACACCATCTGTCATAATCCAGTCTCCTGGAGGCTGCGGGCACACTGGACTAATCTGAATTGAGCAGTAAGAAAACACAAGGGAGCCTCTAAAACTCCTGATTGAACAAACAAGGACTGTATCTGTGTCTGGGCAGGTGAATAACTACACTCTGGAGGAAGTGTCTCATGAAGAGGCTGTGGCCATTTTGAAGAACACGTTGGACGTGGTCTACCTAAAAGTGGGAAAGCCCACAAATGTCTACCTATCAGATCCCTATGGACCTCCTGATATCACACACTGTAAGTCCTCTCCTTTTATTTGAGCTGATTAATCGTCAGGTGACTTGTCATCTGTCATTAGAAAAGTTCAACCAGACTGCAGAGAGCATTATTCAGTAAATGTAAAAGATTTCTAAGTGTGTCTTATGTCGCCTACCGGTTTATTACACATGTCATTTGTGTGCATATCTGATAGCATGACTGTGAATCACTGATCACATATTAGCAAATAATTGCCTACTTATTTGTCTAGCAGAAACAGAGCAACATTAGCATTAATTTGAGGTCATGTTTGTGTCCACCTGATGGATGTAAGTCCAGTATTCACTCTTTCTTCTGGTTTGATCTCCACCAACTCCTGAGGGAAATATCTGGCTCTTTAGCTGCTAAATGCTCCACTATGTTCACCAGCTAGTCTCTAACTGCGTCTGTCTGCTGTTTGCTGCTGAACAGGTCGTGGACAGTGGCTTCATCAGAGCCTTTTCGCTAAAAGCAGCTGCCTGCTAGCTGTTGGTAAAAATAGGGTTGATGAGAGCACTGAGAGTGAACAATACAGTAAATGTTATGTTAAACCAGAACAACAAGCTAAAAAAACTACAGAATCAGGTGACAAGTCACTATACTCAACCTCTTTAATTTACCCTCTGGGCTTGTCACACACTTTCCTGTGAACATATAAAATTCCAACCTTATTCAATCTCTAACTAAAATGTGCCACTGGAAAAGCAGTTCATAACACTCACTTCACAACAATCATTACTGTCAAGTTACACATAGGGAATTCCTTTGAAACTGTTCAGTAGGGGTCGTGCTTGCACACTGTATTTTACAGTCATAGAGAGATTCTTTGTTTTTATAAGTATATTTTGATGTTAAACTAAAATTTATTAGAATACAAAATGTTTAAAGTTAGATATACAAAATGATGGAAATGTGTCAGCTTAGTTTGTCTGTTTATGCAGCTGCCACTCCATTTTATCTCTCTCACTCTTCCTCCACAGCTTTCTCTCCAGCCATGGAAAATCATATCTCTTCCCCTGTCAATAGTGGCACTCTGGAGTACAAGTCTGGTGTCCTCCCCATCTCTCCCGGAAGTTATTCCCCCCTCCCTAAGCACTTACTGGGGGAAGAGGATATAAACAGGTTGGATGGTTTTTCCTTCTTACGGTAATTACCTCCCTTCCTACCAGACTACTAGAACTACAGGTAGAAGCTGTGTCCAACCCGCTCCTCATGTCTCTCCCTTGTCCCGACTGATCTGTGTTGGTGTTTTTTTAATCCCCACTAATCCCAAAGTCTCTGACCAGTTTTCCCTGCAGTGGTTTTCAAAAAAGAGTTCTGGGACAATAAAGCTGGGTCCCTTGATCCCCAATCAGGATTTGCAACATTACGTTCTGATCACATTTACTGAAACAAATATTTATGAAATAGTGGGTCCAACATTTGAAAACCACTGGTCTGCTGTAGTCCTGTATTTCTGTTGTGGTGTGTTGCGTTTGTGACTGAATGTCGCTTTTTATGGTTTCTTTCTGGACAATGTGTTAAGTGTCACTGTGACGCATGCCTGGAAACCATTAGGGCATCAAGTAATTGCTTTACAATGAAACACAACAGAGCCATTGTACTTACATCATGTTTTGGTGTTGGTGGTTGCTGTTGTTTAGAAAGGCTTTGGTTATTATCAGTGGAAATGATGTTATAATAGTAAAGGTTGCCTCAGGTACAGCAGCAGTACCATCACAGTAAAATACATTTGCACAATGACAGATTGAAATGTGAAGAGTGAATTTGATAGAAAACAGTGTATCTGTCTTCCTTGCATGTTTCCTGTTGTTGTCCTGCTGTTTCGTCAGTGCTTTGTTGTTTTTTGGGTTGCTAAAACGACAATCATAAAAAACAGGATATATCATTTTAGCTGACTCGTGGCACATACCTATTGTTGGAACTTAGTGAGTCTGCCCAGGAGCTGATATGACAAATCTGTAAAGATAAGCTACACTCACTAGTTTTTATGAAGCAGTGCAGGAAAGTGATGGAGACTGCAAGTTGGGCAGACTTAGAAGTTTATGTGCGTATATGTGTGTCGGTAAAAAAAGCTATTAACCGGCATAAATCAGCTGTGAGGAATTCAAAACTATGCTAGAAAATGTTACAGCATTTGGGAGAGTTATTCTGCAGAAATATTAAATAAAAATGAAAGGCTTTTGTGGCATATTTTTTTACCTTAATGAACAGTGGAAATGGAAACAAAACCCAGCCTCAGAATTTAGATGAGCTCTGAAAGTTCCAGTTTATTCTTTGACAGTCGATAAACGTCTGCTGTGTTTGCTCTGTCTTTTTCCCTTTCCTTCTGTACTTTTCTACCTGTTGGGTTTTCAGTCACTCCTCTCTGACACCTGCTCCCAGTCCAAACAGGAGAAAGCTTAAGATGTCTTACTGGAGTGAGTCACAGCCAAACATTAGCAGCTCCCCACCTCAGCTGCCCGAACGTCTAATCCCAAAGCAAGCTACCATAAGGCTTGGGATCAAATGGGCCAAATTTCCTATCAAGACGAATCTAAGAGTAAAGCTTCTGTCTTTCTGCTTAACGACTGTTGCCAGAAGTGGCTGTTCCCCTGCTACTTGTCCAACTTAGGGTGGTCTGAGTTGCAGCCTCAGTCTCTTTATTGGTTATATTGAAGAATGAGAGATTAAAGCAGATTTTTAAGCAACACAACAAGGAAAAGAGGTGGCTATCACAATGAACAAATGAATACACTCCATAATGCTTCTCTCTTAGATTAGGTCATTATGTGCTGTGCCATAAATTGTGTTGCGTTGTCTTATTCCATTTGCAAAATAAAGACCGGTTATTGCAGCAGAGTGATAACAAAAACTCATTTCAGAGGATAACTGAAGGGCTACTGTGTTAAGCTTTGTTGAGTGAAGGATTAGTCCTCCATTCTCTTTGGAGCTAAGAGGTTTACTATGTGCTCTTGGCCAAGGTGCATCCCTAATAGCCTTTGAGATTACCTTGCTGACCTGAAGTGTAGCACTCTGACAGTAGCTCGTGTCACTCGTGTTCAGTGTGTTCTACACATACAGTTACAACAAATTCACAAAGCCAAGTGGATCCTCACGTTGTGTAGTAACTGATAATGCATCTCCAGTAGCTTCATTCATCCTAATTTAATTCTAAATGTCAGAATTCTGAATATTGATATTTCTGTTAAATCAAGTGAAGGAGGAGGGGAGAATCCTTTCTGCTTTATTAGCAAGAGCAGAACGATTCAAAAGTTGTTCTGGCAACTTAGACCTTTGTTCACTTGTTCTTACTTTCCCTAGATAGCCTGCGCTCATAACAATTTGGAGCCAAGTAGCTCACGTACTGAATTAAGTCCTAATGGAGACACTCTAGTAAAAGGAAGGCAAAATAACCTAGATAGGAAAGCAAGAGTTGTAGTGGTGTTCAGATTGTTAGAATTTTATAATGACATACCAAAATGAATACTTCTACTGGAGCCCACCAAGTAAAATGCCTTAGTTCTATGGCTGTTATAGGGTGTGAAGTTCAAATAGTAGGCAATCTACCGCTGTCCAAATTCATATGAAGCTCAACATGTTGTCTGCAGTTATTTTCACCTTACTGCCTCATTTGAAAAAAAAAAGTTTAGAAATGCGCAAACTTACTATGCTTTCAAGCGTCTGAATTCCAAAACATGACCAAGTTAAATGAATAGAAGAAAAAGAGAGAAGAACCGTGCGCCCCCCAGGCCTGTTGTACAGTCTCCTTCCACACTCTAAATGGCACCTACGGGTCCTTACAAGGTCACTCCATTTTGGTCTGATCTGGACTGACTGGCTGCCTCATCTCATTGCAGTATGAATGATTTCAGCAAGAGAGTCGTCGGGTCATTATTGGGACTCAGCACAAGCACATGTAGCCCGTGAAATTAGATGCCACACAGGACACAACAATTTCAGGGGTTCTTGTAGCTTTAATTTCCTTTCTGACCACATTTGCAACCGGTCATTTTAACAGAGCACAAAACTCCCTTTAGAGAGCCACTCCTGTGCGTTAGATAAGAAAAACAATGGAAACAAAATACGGCTGTGGGCTATAAATATTGACAGAAAACATAAAATAAAAGTAGATAAATACATATTACATATAAACCTGTACCGTAACAGAAGGAATCACTCAACGCAGCCACCTTGTGACCAAAATTAGCATTAACAAGTGAGACTGTGAGAGCCCATTTACAATCTGCTTCACATTGTGCTTGACATCAACAATGTTACACTTAATACATGTGTTCTTGTTTTCTTTTCACATTTAATTCACTTTGAGAATCCAGGAATCAATGTAGAATAACAGCTGGTATAAAAGATTTGGTTCAATGTTCTGGTTTTTGACCAGTTGCGCCAGTTACAGTTTTTTGCGATTGCTCATCGTGTCAAAACGCTACACACAAGCCAAATAAGACACAACACTTGGAGCTAAACATCTCACTTCTATGTCAAAATGAAACTCTGTAATCAAAACCTAACAATCCTTTTTCAAAATGGCCTTTTTGCAACAAAATGATGCATGCTCTTTCAAAGCAGCGTACTCTTTCAAAGCAGCAACACACTGATGTACTTTATACAAAACATTGCTGTCTTTCATAACCTTTCAAGCTTTCAAATTCAAACTTTGTATAACCTACCTTTTTACAGTTTTTGCCGATTGCTTACACACTGAAAGTGAATGCTTAGACAAAAGCTGTGTGTTGCCGGTTTCAGGTATGTTTTGCATTTTGAATAGAAGTGTTTTCCCAATGATTTCAAGAGATTTCATTCTTGAACTAAGTGTCTAATGTAAAAAACAGTGTGAAGTGTTTTGCAAGAAGTGTGTTGCTGGATTGCAAACAAAGTGCAAAGCAGAAAACATGTTTGTACTTTTGGTGCCTTTGTTTAAGGCACGGTTACAAAAGTTAAAGGTTTTGATGCTTTTGTCTAAGCCCTTCAATTTCAGTGTGTAAGCAATTGGCAAAAACTGTAAATATAGGACATCATTTACATTGCTGATATCTGAACTTTGATGTGCCTTAAGCTTCAACACTGCAGTGTTCTCCCTCCTCAGTCTCTTGTCTTTGCTTTCTGCTGTCTGAAGGAAAACAACGTGCAAGCAGATGAAGTAACCTCATATTGTTTGGTGTCCTAAGACATTCACACTAATACTTTCTTTGATAGCAGTAACTTGTTGGTTGGTGGTGTAGAGATATGATTAGTGAAACACCCTTGCCTGAAGGGCAGCTCATATCACCAGATGCAGTGGAGAGTAAACCCACCTGAACCCTGTTTAGCTCTTTATTTTAGGCTCTAAGTGCCATCTATTTCTTGAGATGCTTAACTGTCAAGAAGGACTATAGAGTATGATATATTGTAGCTTTAGGTCTACGTTTCCTACTTCAGCCACAGTCAGACAGAAGGGACAGAGTGAAGATGTTTTCATGTTTGAACAGGATGCAAATGCACAACAGTTGGTCACAGTTGGAAAAAGCAAAAGGAGGAAGAGAGAAGTGTGTAGGCGGTGGTGTTATGCTGCAGTATGCTCAGGGCAGGCCAAACAGTGACATCACAAGTCTAGTCCATGCGACAGCTGTGAGTGTAAATGAGCTTGTGTGTAGGCAAGACCTACAGTAAATCCATCTTCTCTAATCTTGCCTGCAATAGTATGCCTACCAACTTCACATCAACAGACTACACATACACACATAGACCAGTGTCTCAAACACACACATTATGTATAAATGACTCCTTTCCAAACTCACATACAGTACTGCCTGCTCCAGTTAACACACTCTAATCATATCAGGTCACGAACAGCAGACTTGCACACAGTGTTCACTGACTGTTTAACCAAAATGACAGTGTTTTATGATAAAAGACGGTTCAGTGGTTGGTTATCAAAGGTTTCCTTTTTCCATCCTATTAGAAATCCCTTGCTAGATGACGGGGAGGGTCACAGGTTTGATACCCAGCACTTCCCATTGAGGTGAGCTATTTAACGTGCTCAGTCACCTACTGCATGCTCACATGTACGTCAATGCCTGTTTTGTTTTTTTTGTTGCAAGGAATCGTTGGACATTATGACACCTCTGTAAGCATGCGCTCCTTTTCATTTTGTTTTGGATGTCTGACTAAATGTCAGAAATTCTGAAGTACTGTTGAATGTTTCTGCCTACACCTTTCCCCCCAGAGATAATCTTTCTATTATCTAAACGATAAATGAATAATAATAAATTAAGTTGGCTACCAGTGAAGGAGTTATAAAGTTTGTTCTTAAAAAGTGTCTCCAAAAAATTGCTCTGCCTAGTGAGCATGCTAACGCATTAAAGTGAGAATATAACATTTTAAAAAATAAAGGACACAATCCTATTATTACAAATAAAGAGTTGAATTGATAAGCAATAAAATGCACCCTTACTCAATCCAATACATTCAGGGATTTTGCTGCTACAGTCTTACTTCATCTGATACGATTTTGGCTAATGTTAGCAAACAGTAGATATATATTGCTGTGTAACTGACACCACTGAGTCAGTTCACTAACTTTATGACTCTTCGCTACTTGTGCTACCATTTAAGTATGTTTTAGCATTTACAGTGATCCTGTAATTGTCTCATGTGGCCACAGTGGCTGAGGTTTTGCATAAATGGCATAACCTGGCTTTAACAGACATATATAGTAAGTAATCACAGGTAACTAACAACATCCACCAAATACAGATAAACCTCCTTGACAAACCGAAATACTTTATCTATGACTATGGCTATGACGTATATCTATATCAAACTTGTGCCATAGTAGTCATTTCTTTATTCAATGGCAACAAAGTACATGATTTTAAGAGCTCTTAGCCATAATATCAGTATATCTGATTGATTATGACAGGAAATTAGTCAGGTCAGGTGCCTTTTCTTTTTAAGATGTAAAGCATGCCAACTCTCTGACTTTTGTGTTTTGACCTGCAAGAACCATATACCATTTACACCATATACCTGTACTTCCCTTGCTCTCTCTAACCCATCTCATACTGCTTTATTTCTATTATTCTTCCTGTCTTTCATCTGTGTGCCTCCATCATCTTTGTTTATCCCAGTCCCCTCATCCCCACCTTTGTCTCTGGACACTAACCTATCTGCTCTTGTCTTTCACTCCACTGTAGGCCTCCTGAGCCAGTTTACAGCACTGTGAACAAACTATGTGACAAAGCACCCTCCCCCCGACACTATTCCCCAGTGGAGTGCGACAAAAGCCTCCTCCACTCCGCCCCCCTCCCAAACTATCACTTAAGCCTGTTCCCTGACACGGACACCACCAGGTACTTTCCACCAGCACTTTCACCACCTCTCTGCACTCTGCCACTGTGTCCCATCCTGCCATATAAATGGCATACCATATCGTCCTTTATAACCACCTGGTTTTCTCTTAAGCATTAAGTCGCTTGCTCCCTCCATTGAGCTCCCACCAACCACGCCTTGGTGTTGTTTTCTCAGGCTAGAATGCCTTTCTTACCTCCACTTCCCTCTCTCTCTTCAGGGCACTGATTTAGCAGGAGCCTCCTAGCCTTATTTACCACCAACACATTGGCAGTTTTATCCAGTCGTGGAAGAAGTACTCAGATCTTTTACTTTTTGGCTTATGCCATAGATGGAGTAACTCAGCTGTCAGTCACAAAAGATGAATGTGTTGGAATAACGTGGCGCATGTAAGAATTAGAAAGTCACTGAAACAAAGCTAGCACTATTACATTTCACGTTTAGCTGCTGTGCTATACCTATTGCTGTAGGTCAAAATTAAGTTGGCAATCACCATCATATCTACAAGAGGTAATACTTGAAGGAAACTATGGTATGTGGGTACACAACTACTAGGTGCTTTCCATTCAGATAATTCTGTTTTCTTCTGTCCTTGCTAATGGCGGATTCACCATCATCAAGGATGTTCCAATCCCTTAAATGTGTCTCAAAGGAGACGAGGAGCAAGGAACCACAGGTGTATCCTATGAGGAGGCTTTTTACCTGAGGATTGGTCAGCTGATTGATGGGACAGTAAAGTGCAACAGCTGCTGTAAAAAAAAAGCAGCGATACTGTAGTAATATTATTGCATGATTGCAATACTGTAGATAAGGCAAACTACCTATGGAAACAGGAACAGCAGCAGCTCTAACATCATTCATGTTATTTATTCGAATGAATGAATCATAAAAATGTTTTTGCGACTGTGCTTTTTTAACCGAAAAGCTTTTGTTTTCTTATTAGAACATTCAGGAAGGAAAAATTAGGTCCAAATATTTGTCCAACACAGCTGCACAATCGACACCATTAATCCTACAATATCAGCCTGAGCCTGAAAAGTATCAGAAGTACTGTACCTTCAGCCTTTTACAAACAATTTATAGACTTAAATTTGTGCATTTATAGCTGATTTTATTTCTCCCTCATGTCCGTTCTGTTCTTTAAGAGATTTGAATTGATAGATCTACTGGTACGCCCTGATGCACCAGTAGATCAATAATCTGTGTTGGAGCAGCAGTCATAAGACTTGAGGTGTTTTTCTTGTGTCATTTCTAAACATCATAGGACAGATGAGTATTGCCATCTCCTCAAAATGATGCTGGAGTGAGCAAGGGTATCCCATTTAGTGAATACAATCCCTCCATCCTCACGTCTCTGTCTTGCTTCCCTGATTGGATTGCTAAGCGGCGGGAAGCGGAAGAGGCCTGAGTGAGGGAAGCAGAGGCCATGTTAGGCAAATAGGAAGCACCCAAATTGAAATGGAAAGTCATGGATTGGTTTAATCATAAATGTGACACTACAGAGGCTGTTGCATGCTGCCAAGGTAATCTAACCTCCTACTAATGCCTAACCCTAACAACATACCACCTCTCTGTGTTGATAAAAACTTAATATATCAGTTTGTGGATATGTGTGTGGGGGCATGTTGCTGCCTGCCATGTCCAAACACATGTTCCTTTTGCTCTACTTATGTGAATGAAACAAAACATACTTTTTGTATGTATTGTTTAACTTTACCTTTTAAACCAACTTTGTTCAGCTGATAAATGTGCTGGTTTTTACTGTTACCATGGTAGCACAGTTCCTTCATAGATTCATTTTAGTCTCAAGTGAATGAGAGTAAAAATGAGTTATAAGTGCATTTTTCCTATGACAGATCCAATATACAGTGGATTGCATCTCTGGGACTATGGGCAACCAAAGAGGCACTGAAGAGTCATGAAATAAGGAGCCTGTATTGGCAGCTTTAAGATTGAGTCAGCCGAGCTGAGCTTAAAATGAACTGTAGCGTTAAATTAGATGAGCAACCACCTTAAAAAAAAGTCTTCTTTCGATAGTTTTATAATGCAGGATAATCCATCCCTTTGGAATCTTTAGAACCTCTATCACTAGTCCTCTCTCATACTATTTTATTTCATTAATATGTGAATCACATAGGATTTTGATGAATGCTTGAATACTCTGTTCTGGTTTGATTTAATTCTGATTATAACAGAATATTTTATGAACAAATTCGGTCCTCCTACGATCACGGGTCCACACGTTATCAAAGATTAACTCACAGAAACCTGCTATTATCCGACATGCTGTAGTTTTACAAATTATATGTATATGTAGATATGTAGTGTGTTGTTGACGATGCAGTAAGTATTCAGTAGTAGTAGTATGCACATGTTATGAATGGTCATTTTAGTTTTAATCACTGGTGTGAATGTGGATCCTCTACTGACTGAACAGTTGCATGCAAGTCTGATGAATATGAATGTCTCTACTTTTAAAACTTCTGTCACTTTCCATTTCAAACAAGAATTGATAGATTTTAAAAATGACAAGAAAATACTCTGGCACTATATGTCCCACTCAATCGATGTCAGGTGCTTGTTGGCATGAGTTGTTCCTTATCTGAACAGAGAGTTTAAGGACAGAGGATGTTGTATGATGTACAGATTTTAAAGCTGAGGCTAATTTGTGATTTTGGGATTAGAGAGTTCAGTTTTTGCAGGTTGTTATGCGCATGTCCATAGCTGTTCTGCTTGTATGAGCTGGAGAGAGTTGACTGCATCATAGGGACTAATTTAATTCATAAAACAACTTGGTAACTCCAAAGAATGCTTTTTGCACTCTGGTGTGCTCCTCAGAACATTGCACATCCAAAAAAACATTATCCACTTTTAACCTGATCCTAACTCTGTACCTTAGATGTAAATGGACTTTTACTTATATAGCGCTTTTCAACCGTTGAAACGGTTCCCTAAGCTTTTTTAACAGTAGTCTAATTCACCCAATCACATACACATTCACACACCAATGGGGACACAGCTGCCATGCTGGCCTCCACCGGGGGCAACTTAGGGTTCAGTGTCTTGCCCAAGGACACTTCGACATGTGGACAGGAGGAGCCGGGATTGAGCCACCAACCCTGAGGTTGATGGACAACCGCACTACCCTCTGTGCCACAGCCGCCCCATGGTCTATATATACCAGAGTTTAATATTAATATAAGTCATAGATTGACAGATAAATTATCAATATTTTCAGAGTTTAAAATCTCTACTGAGCACAAACTTAGCTGAGCACATAATATAATAATATGTTACAACAGAGTGACTGAGGAGGTCTTACAGGGGGGGCATCCGTGGATCCAGAAGTCCAGACTTTGTTCCCTCATTGTTGACTCAT
>LKNJ01004180.1:0-34562 GCA_002120245.1 Maccullochella peelii | reverse complement strand
ACTTGGCAATAAACCCGATTCTGATTCTGATTCTGATTCTGATTCTGATTCTGACCTTTGAGTTTCCAAGTTGTAGTGAGTAAATGTGCCATAAATCTCTAACTATGTTGTGTTGAAGACGGCAGGTTGTAATTGGGTAAATGTGCAAATGAAGTAAATAGTAAGTAGGCTATTTAACATCCAACCCAAACTGGCTAAATTTGAAAATGCATCATTTTCCTCTCTGTTTTTGCCTTCCATCTACAAGAAGCCTGTATTTTTCTCAACTGAAGATGGAGCTTTTTTGAGAATGCTCCCCAGAGTGGATACATCTGAAAATGCACATTTTACTGTGAACGAGGAAAACAGAGCTTTTGGAAAACAATTACAAAATCCCAGTTGGGGGGGGGGGGGGATGGGGTTGCATGGCAGGAAAACTAAAAGGGGAATTTTCTGACTCTCTCTGTGATTACTCATTTTTAATGTCACTATAACAATACAACTATGCAAGAGTGTCAGCTCCAAACATTACTCGTAACCTACTCTAAGTGTTGAAGGTTCTCTGTAAAACGGAAAAGACACATAATAATAATAATTAAACCACATGTAGCTGCCATAGAGCCTGTAGAGCACCTTTTGGCCCTTTGCATGTGTGCCATGGCCTTGTTGTCATCATTTTAACCCCCCGCCATCTCACAGAACCTCGCAGGCGCTCCCACCCTCCCCAGCCATTGTCTTTGACTCATCGACAGTTGTCTGATTTCATTTATGCGCAGACGCTTCGTCACACAGAGTTCATCTTGAGCCCCCCGCGGTCCCCCGGCCCTCTCGGCTTCAGGACTCGCCTGCTGCTTAGTGCTGATGTCAACATTCCTCCTGACAGCGATTTGATATGGCCAGGATATTGGATTAACATATGAATGAGCACAGAGGCAGAGAGAGCAGATTTTGAGCGTTGTATTGTTGCGTAACTGGAGGGTTAGTGGCTCCTGTGGGGACGTTTACATTAGATTTCCATCAGAATGGAGCTTTTGTTCAGCTGCAGACTGGAGAATTGTGTGAATTAGTCTTGTATTGATCAGCCAAAGCATCTGTCTGACAGTACAGCTACTGTGTGTGTGTAGTGTAATGCTTGTGTGTACTATGTATTGTTGGATTTTGTAGGCCTGCTAATACGTAGAGACTGAGCAATATGTCAGCATGTTCAATATTTTCACCTGATTTTAGCTTATCAGATATATTTGTATCAGTGGATATGTCAGCTGATAAGTAACACGTGATTGTAAGACATGCTTGAGGTAGCTAAGGAACAGTTTTTGGTGTTTTTGATGGTTTAAAGAAAACTGTAAAATGTCCTGCTCAGTACTCATGAACACGATTCTTAAAAAAACTAATTTAAGGGATCCTTATTTTAACAAATTGTGTAAGTTATGTATTTATTTAAACAAGAAAAAAAGAACAATGTGTCATTATCGGATTTTAATCTCGAATAACAAAAGTATCAGCGTCCAAAGTTCAGTATCAGTCAGGTTCTTCTAAGAAGACGCATTTTGACAATCTTAGTCCCGTTGATTTGTTGTTTTTTTTAAATATCTTATTGTTAATGTATATACTGTATTTTGATTTTTGTTCACCATTACATACATAGTGGATATAAGTAGATTTCTTTGGAGCCCCCAAAGTCAAAGTTACTACCCTTAAACCTAAAAATAAGTCTTCTGTAAAAACAAAAAAAGTGTGGTGCCAGGTCAGGCATGTTGAATTCATATTAATTCATATTGCTAAGATGAAATAATCGTAACTCAAGGTCCTCTTACTAGCTTTTTCCAGAGATTCAACCACATCTCACAGCCTTCATCAGCAAACGGAGTTTGTTCACTTGTCATGGAACTTGCTCAGGTGTCATCACGCAAACTACTGAAAGCATGTCATTTTGTCCAGGTGATAAGAGGTGGTTGTGTTTGGGGGGAGGTGGTAACTCCTGCCTCTGTTCAAACGTGGTCTCGGGTTCTGTCTTTAGGCTGCACCAGCAGAAATCTTAAGACACAGAATGGTGTGTGGTTAGTGGACGTGTTTGTGGACAGCTGGAGAAAGATAAATGAGGGGGCTCATTGTGGCTTAAGGGTTAAGACAACGACTATGAACCGCAATTTCCCCAGTTTGAATGGACCTCGAGTATAGGTTATTTGTCATAAGAATGAACCTTCATGCTCGAGGCAGTAATATTGTGGTGGCCTGGTGGTTACCACACATACTGTCATCACAATATCCTCGGTTTGATTCCCGACCAGAGCTTTTTCGTTGCATGCCATTCCCCCTCTCTCTCCTCATTTCCTGTTACCTCTCCACTGGGTTTCTTTAATAAAGGCATAAAATGACCAAATAAATGCTTGAGGTTCGTTGGCCAAAATTATGACAATAAGACTTATGTGGTGAATTCCTTTAGAGTGTTTACAAGTACCAGAGACTTCATAGTAACAGACATTTTGAAATAACTCTCCCTGAGTGTTTATTCTGATCTTGTTTTGACTCTGGTTGTTAGATACACTACGTACTCGCTCTCACTAACTCAGCAGCAGAACTCCTTGATGGTGCCAGCCGTCCGCCAACATCAGTTCAGCCAGTCAGTCAAGCGCTTGATTGTTGCAGGATGCCTCATCCCTCCCCAGTGGACCCCATTGTGCTCCAGCATATGCTGCTCACGTGTGTTTGTGTGTGTGGTTGGGGTGTGCTGTCTCCTGTAATCCGCTTGTTGTTGTAGCTCGCTCTCTGCCATCTGTCCCAGTGTAACCAGAACCAGGTGCAGGGCCCTGCTGAGTGTGATCCCTACAGTCATTTCTTCAGTTGATCCAGTTTAGTGACAGAAAGAGTCTTTAGCATCTAGTGATGTTGAAACTAATTAATTTAACGAGTTTTTTTTTTATAATCGATTCATTATTCAAGTCAATCATTGAATCAAGCACAATGCCAAACATTTGCTGCTTTCATATTCTCCAATGTCAGGATTTGCTTCTTTTCTCTGTTTTATTTCAAAAACAATCGATGAATTGAATAAATAATCAACAGATCAATCTGCAATGGAAATAAGTGTCGCTGCTGTTCCAACAGTGGAGATTGATAGCAGTCTCATGTGCGCGTGAATTACAGAGCTGGAGTCAGGACGTGGTCAGCCTAGCTTAACATAAAGACTGGACGCTAAAGCTCACTAATCAACATGTGGTATCTTGTTTGTTTAATCCACGCTCAAACAGAATAGTAACAAGACTAAGGGTCTACAGCCATGCTGAGCTTAAGCACAGCTGTGTTTTCAGCTAAATGCTAACATTAGCTTGCTAACATGTTCATAATGACAATACTAACATGCTGATGCTAATATATGGTATAATATTTACCATGTTCACAATCTTAGTTTAATGTGCTAATTAGCGAATGTTAACATTCGCTAATTAGCACAAACACACAGCACAGCTGAGGCTGATGGGAATGTGATTAGTTTTGCAGGTATTTGGTGATAAAAGTTGTAAAGTATTGGACAAATGGAACATTTGACATGATGATGGCGGCACTAGATAGAAAAGTCCCAGGGATCACCAGAGTTATAAAAATGTATCCTGAGGGGGGGCATGAATGTGCGTATCAAATTTCATGGCAATCTACCCAATAGCTGTCGAGACGTTGCACTCAGCCATAAATGTGGACCTCATGGTGGCACCAGAGGACAAGTGAGGGGATCAGCAAAGTCATGAGGATTCATCCTCTGGGCACCGTGGATATCTGTACCACAATTCATGGCAATCTAACCAATTATTTACAAGATATTTAACTACTGTAAAAGGAAGAGGAAATGTCGGTGTGACATCTTGGCTCCTTTAAGGTCTGTACTAGAGCTGCAACGATTAGTCGATCAAAAGAAAATCAATTGCCAACTATTTTTATAATCAATTAATCGTTTCAGTCATTTTTCAAGTACAAATGTCAAACATTTGCTGGTTCCAGCTTCTTAAATGTTGCTGCTTTTCTTTGTCATGTGTGACGGTAAATGAAGAGTCTTTGGGTTTTGGGCTGTTGGTCGGACAAAAGAAGCAATTTGAAGACGTCACTTTAGTCTCTGGGAAACTGTGACGAGCATTTTTCATAATTTTTTTACATTTTATAGCCAAATCGATTAATTGTGAAAATAATCGGCAGATTAATCGATAATGAAAATAAACGTTAATTGCAGCCCTAGTCTGTACCAAACTTCATGATAATCCATCCAGTAATTGTTGAGATATTTTACTGGATGAGTGAAAACTTTGACCTTTGATCCATGGTTAAAATATAGTTTTATTTTGTTGGCAGCTAAACTTATAGATAAAACATCTTCTGGCAATAAGCCACGCACACTTTTGGTATAATCCAAATACAGATATTTTTGTGACATAAACAGATATGTATAGTAGCTTTGTGTTACACTTCTAGTAGGGATAATAATGAAGATCTGTGTCACAAGTGGTTAAACGTGAGCACAATCAACCAAAAAGGACCAAAATGACACGCATAGATGTTGTTTTATTCTATCACTTACCACCACATTGCTATCCCTCTCCTCCTCTCTGTGTCCCAGGTGATCAGCAGTGATCCATACTGGGTTCCCACTACCGAGGAAGAATACCTGCACTTCGGGGAGAAAGCCGACTCTGCCAACCAGGCCCTCAAATACATGAACGCCGTCCGCCGCCGCAAAGGCCTCTACGTGGACGAGAAGATAGTAGAGCATGCGGAGAAACAGAGAACACTCGGTAAGAACAAGTAGAGAAGAAAACACACAGAAGACCTCCAGTAGCAGCTCCTCCAGTCAGACTGTGAGACACCACTGACATCCATCCATCTATCCAGGACTGCAGACACACACTGCACACCAGGGACTGTGCTCTTCCATCACTGACATTCACGATTATTTGCAAAGGGACAGATGTCGTGTCCAAATGCAGCAGTCATTCTATTTTTATAGATATCTCAGCAGCAGTAGAACTGTAGCAAGCTGCAGTCACAGTCTCGCTGTTCATTCAAAAGTCAGTAACGTCTTGAATATTTTCTTGTGCAACAGAATTCATTTCACAATACACATATTTGGGATTCTTGATTAACTGGGCTGAATGATACATACACATTGAGAATAAATTATGTATGACAAAGTCTGTTATCTTTTTTATGAATCAGATTGTTCTCATTTGTCAAATAGATGTTCGCACATAGAGATAGATAGATGTGCAGTAAATACTGACCAATCAAATCGCCCCATTCAGTGGTAAATGATCAACAAATGTGTTTTGGATATGGACGTAATTCATCATTGCTTTACAGATTTATTATTGTATGACATGGCTTTAATCACCATCATAATCAAGGTACATTGCGGAACATATGACAATATTAAATGACTAACATGTTTTCCATATCTTCAAGGACTTTAAGACGATCATGTACATACATTGCAATGACAGACACATCGAATTTCAAACATACAGTTCTGTTTCCTCCTTACAACTGTTAGGGAAGAAGAAGAAATCTGAGATTTTGAGAAGAAAGTTAGTTGTTATGAGAATGAAACCATTGAAACCCTGTCACCTCCCCTGGAGGAGGTAACCTGCCACACTGACCTTAGTTAGCAGATTTCCTGCAGTACACTGCTACGACACATCGGACTTTAACCCTTTTCTGACAAACGGTGATGAACTGAACTCCCTGCACTCTTTTGGGTACATCTTTATTTTACATGTATAATTATTTTTTTATAATTTCCTAGTAATTATAGAAGTTTCCTGGAAATGTAATTTGATACTAATTATAGGGAAAACAGACACACTTCCAATTAATTACATTGAAATGATAGTACCTACAGTCTTTTAATCAGTTTTTAACAGCAGGTCAGCTGAGCATGCAAAAACATTTCTGCATGCTCAGCTGACCTGATATACAACATATAAGGAGAATACAGTTTGCAGTGATACATTAATAAATTCCTATTTTGCCTATAATTACTACCAAATGACATACTCCTTACCAGGTGAGGAAACTATTAGGAAATTACGGCCCCTTAAATAAAGCTGGAGGAAACCAGCCTCCGCTGTGCCTCTGCCACTGTTTCAAAACACATCTGGTTATGCCACTCATCAAATCAGGTAAATGGTTTCATTTCATTTCAGTGTCATAAATCATCATATGATAATAAGGTGCTTATTGGCAAAAAACCTTTAACTTCGCATCATCCCTCATTTTGACATGTAAGCTGACAGACTGCTCTAAATGGCATTTTTCACACCACTTTAAATACGAATTTTTCTTTTAATATTACAACTTTTCCCCCTAATTGCTTATACTATGACTCTGTTCTTAAAATTCCTTTGTCCTAAAAATATTTAGACTTTGTCACGTAAAAGAAACTCTGAAAATATCACAACTTTATTTTCAACATCTTAGATTTCTTTTTCCAAACAGTGGCCCTAAAACTCTACTGTACCTTCTTTAGTTTAGTTGAGTTTGTAGATATTTTCTTTTCAAACTTGGTGTGATTTCAGAAAAACAATCCTTATTTTCAGGTTTTCAGTGTAATGTGTGGAGTATCTAATCTTACACATTTAATATGTTTGATTTGACATATCACTTGTAACAACCAGAGAGGATACAGAAAATGCAATGATGGTAATAGAGAACATGTGAATTTTTAAACCACATAAATAGCCAAATAAATGTATTTTGGACTAATATTGTAGCAACAGAATATGTGCTGAGAAGTCAGAGGAGGTAAATGGTTTTTATAGCCGCTGTGTGCTTCTTCAGTGCAATCAAACACCACATCACTGTCTGATGTGTCACGCTCTCGAAAAGCCTGCAAATAGCCTTATCCTGTCGCCTGGCCCGTGCTGCCAGTTGATAGCCCCAGCCCTGCGTGTCCACTGACTGCTAATGGCTGGCGAGCTCCTCCTGTGAGACCTCGGCTTATGCAATGGTAGGGGCAGGCTTGTCTCGCATCACAGAGTCAGTTACAGTCATGCATAATTGAAGAGCTCTGTTGTTACCGGTAAAATCTGGCAATTTTGCTTTAGTCAAGTGGCTTGAATTAATTACAAAGCCCCCACCCTTCGCCTCCTGCTTTTTTGAATTTCATTACGCAGACCCCGAAGACGGCTTTTCAATTTGGAAAATACAAATATGGGGAAATCTGGGAAATGAGAAGTGTTTTAATTATCAGGGAGGGGAGGCCACAGCGGTGGGCTCTCTGCTAGCAGCCGGGGCTGTTTACACATTACCACAATAAATCATGTCATGCATCTATATGTTCTGTTGCTTTCATGAGGTGGTTTGCACATACAAACAAAAATAATGACTAATAATTCTCAGAGCTACACTGACCTCAGCACAGAATAATGAGTAATCCGTTGTCACTTCCTCCTCCCAGCTCTCCTCACACCTCAGACTTTCCATGAATCCATTTTTTATTTCACACCTCACTCACTTCCACCCACTCCCTTCTCCTTTATTTATCTCTGTCCCTCCCCGTGTACACACTCGTTAGTGTTAGACTGATGTATCGCCTTGTCAGTATTGGCTTTTTATAAAGCAATCACATTTCGAAAAGTCACTCTTGTTCACCGCTAACACGGTGGAGGTGATTTTATTCCACATTAAAGATCTGCTTACACACCTTAAGCTGAGATGAGTCTTATCCTGGTCTTGACCCCTGTAGGGGTCCAGGTGAAACTCCATCCTTACTGCAACTCATACTGACCGTAGCGCACAGCACTGCATCATTTAAAGCACGTCAGTTCACACCTGTAGAACACACTGAACGCACCATAATATAATGGTACCTGTCCGGTTTGCATACAGAGAGCAGCAGTGCTAATTCTGTCAATGAAAATTATGATGAAAAATGGAACGAAAACGAGACTAAAACTAAACAAAAGTAACCTTTGAAAACGAGATCTATGACAAAACGTATCATATTTTTCATCATTGAATAGCAATAATGTGAAAGACGGATAAATGAACTAATTACTGCATGCAGAATCACACACTGTAGCTCCTGATTGGTTAAACAGAATCCTCCGCCACCGCCAGAAATATCACTTGCTCAGAAGTTGATTTAGCTGCTTGACCTTTTTCCGCTACGGTTAATAAGAGGCATCTTGCATTCAGTAACGCTCTGTCAGTAATGTTATCTGACATTTCTAGTTCTATGAATAACAGGTTTATGGACTACATTCTACCATCCACTGATAATTAGACAACATGCTGCAACAGAACAGCTGGGACAAACTATGAAAACATGCAGGCCAGCACGCCAACATTTAGAAAAAGGTAAGCTGATGTAACGTTAACGTTCTTTTCAGTCGGCTATCTTAGGTGGTGCTATCAAAAGGAATTAGTAAATTCCAGGATCAATGATGATGGTCAACCATCCAAATCTTCGTCAAGATGTTTGTAGTGAAATATCACTGCGTTATCCAACGTTTCAGCTCCTCGTCTCAGGCTAAACCCAGACAGTGAATAATATTTTAGTGAACAAGTGAGTGAATCCACCTTCTGACTGATCAGCTGCTCTGCAGTGGACGACAAAGAGAGAGCGGTTCTGTTCAAACAGACAAAGTTTGGAGATGAGAAGTGGATTTACTGAGTCGAGTCAGTCTGTTGTATCACAGCAGAGCAGAAGTAAACAATGCCTGTAATCATGGTAACTGTACACAACAAAGATGGCGACAGCTATAGCCTCAGTCTGCGTAGAATAACGCGTACAAAATTAAAATGCGTGACAAAAATTAGACTCAAATTTCGATGAAATCTAGACTGAGATGTAAAACTAACAAAAATGACAAAATTTGACTAAAAACTAATATACATTTTTGTTACTAAAACTAAATCAGAATTAGGTGCCAAAATGAACGCTGGAGAGAAGGGTGCCTGCAGCAGAAAGGGGAAAGTTTATTCCAGGGCGCTGGAAAGGAGGCTCCAACCAGCTGTCAAACCTCAGATTCAGGCGGAGCAATGCGGATTCCGTCCCGGCCGTGGAACAGTGGAATTGTGCCTCTGCTTTTTGCAGATGATGTGGTTCTGTTGACTTCATCAGACCGTGACCTTCAGCACGCACTGGGGCGGGTTGCAGTCGAGAGTCAGCACCTCCGAGTCTGAGGCCATGGTTCTCTGCCGGAAAACAGTGGATCGCTCCGGGTTGGGAGTGAGTTACTGCCCCAAGCGAAGGAGTTCTCGTATCTCGGGGTCTGAGTGAGAGTGGAATGGAGCGTGAGATGGACAGGCGGATTGAGGCGACGTCAGCAGTAATGTGTGTGTTTTACCAGACTGTCGTGATAAAGAGGAAGATGAGGTGGAAGGCAAAGCTCTCGATTTACCAGTCGATCTACGTTCCAACCCTCACCTGTGGTCATGACCTTTGGGGAGTGACCGAAAGAATGAGACTGCGGATACAAGCGGCCGAAATGAGTTTCCTCCGCAGGGTGGCTGGGCTCAGTCTTAGAGACAGGGTAAGGAGCTCTGACACCTGGAGGAAGCTCAGAGTAGAGCCGCTGCTTCTTTGCGTCGAAAGGAGCCAGTTGAGGTGGTTCGGGCATCTGATCAGGATACTGGTCCAGCATGTCCAACACACACACACGAACACTAGTGTAATCAGGCCTGCTGAGCTGTGTGTCGATAAAGACAGTACTTAAGCTGTCTATATATTTTTCACTCAGTGGCAGACTGACTTCTCCCACTTGCTGTTGTGTACGTGTGTGTGTGTGTGTGTGTGTGTGACTGACCTCGCACTGTTGACGTTTCTGAGCACCACATGGCTCATTTACCGGCTGTACAGCTGTGAAGAAAGGACCTGAGGAAAGCCAGCCACTTCAGAACACACACACACATAAACACAGAGCAGGAGGGAGGTGCTGTGCCGCTCCTTGAGCAGTCTTAAGCTGTTTCACCCTTTGGGTTAGTTAGTAATTTACAAAGTGAAGCGTGGTGCCTTCTTCCCGTTTTGCAATTAATGTACCAGAAAACAAATCTGCTCTGTTTGTCTCCTGAGGTCTTCTTTTCTTAGCACTGCTCTTCTTGCTTTAAGAAACATGCCTTTTCTGGGGGGTTTTTTTTTCAAGAGTGACATGAGAAGGTTGATATCAATGTGTACAGAGCTGAAGTCAGAGCTGAAGCTTGCATACGGATTAAACAAAGTAGATACAGCGTGTTAATTAGTGAGCTTCAGAGGTGTTGGTGGGCTTATTTTTTTCTCTTTGGACTGAGCCAGGCTAGCTGTTTACCTTGCTTCCAGTCTTTATGCTATGCTAGGCTAACCACGTCCTGACTCCAGCTTAACACAGTAAACTTAACTGTGCGTCATCTCACTCTCAGAAAGAAAGCATACAAGCCTATTTCCCAAGATGTTGAACTATTCATGTAAGATGTAAAGTACGGCTGGACAATAAACTGAATTTATTGATTTAATAAAATTGTGAATATTTACTCTTATCTCAGCTTTATAAAGATAAATTGTCTTATTTCTATGTAATAAACTCAGAAGAGCAGCACAGGTGTAAATAAAATAAAATAAAAAGAATAAAATGAATGATGGCTGAATTCAACATGGCTGCTTCGGTTTCGTGGTCATCGTATTGTGCATGTTCGCTCACTGTCACACTGTCACGATGTACTGGGACCACAGCCATCATTAATGTTGTAACAGTTTCCATTATGACAAGTCAAAATGTCTGCTGTGGAAAAAGGCCTACAGTATATCATGATATAGATACTCAATGATGTCTTCCAGCCCTAATGTGTAGTTTGCTGTCAGGACCACAGCAACAATCAGCTAGATTTACAGGACACACTTTTTATTCCCTTTGATAATGGGACAACCTGCTGGATGTTCACTCTGCAGTCGTGAGATGCCAGCAAAGGCATTAAAATGTCTCAGGTAAAATGTGAGATTAGACAACCGAGCTGGAGGGAAATCCTTTGCAACCAACACTCCACGTGTTCTGCCTCACCAGCGACAGTTTACATGAGGCAGGAAATAAGAGTGTAGTTTGTTGGTGAGCTGCTTTGCAATTCATGTTAAAATATTGGTCTGTTTGGGATTGTGGTGCGTCCCTGTTTCATTAGCTTTAAAAGATCTGCTGTCTTACTGTGTCCCACGGTGGAGGTTTGTGGTGTGAAGAAGCTGATTTTAAAAGTAATAAATGAGATTTGTTGTTAGTCCTCCTGCAGGTCTCCTCGCTGCTGCACCACCTCTTTAGGATACTGTCCAACATCTGACTGTGCTCTGAATCAAAATACTGCTATAAACAGACAGAAAATCCTTTTCCTATTCCTCTGTAGGAGACTCAGGGTTCTTGGGAGTTGTTTTTTTTGCAGCATCAGCATGGACAGTAAAAAAAAAAACCTCCTCCTGTCTTTACCCCAGCAGGTTGTAAAGAGTATAGAAATGTGTGGAAAACAGAGCTGAGCAAGTAATTGTGTTGAGTGTGCAGCGGCAGGCTGCTGTGTGTCTCTTTCCTTCAGAGAGGTGAGGTAAGGCGAGGCCCGGCTGGAGGCTGCTGATCTCAAATTAATTGCCTTTGTTTCCTGCGAGCCGAGCTGGGCTACCTCTGCCATTATCCTCTGAGTGTGTTTACATGTGCACTAGTATCCTGGTTTCGAGTCTTGTCCTGGTCTTGACCATGACTCTAAAGGCCTTTACACACCAGAGGCGTTTTTTTCGTGCGATTAATTCGCACGTCAATGTATTTTTTCAAACTGTTGCTTTTGTCATGAATTATAATATTTTTACAGAACAAGGTCGATTTGTCAGAGCTTTCGCACGGCGAATAAAGGCATCAACCAATCACGTTGTGGGGGGGCACGTTATTCGTTACGTCCCCGGTGTGTAAAGGCCTTAACAGTATCCAGGTTTCTGATCCTCTTTGTGCAGTTTGTGGCCTGAAGTGAACAATCTTTTTTCTTTTTTATGTATTATAAGCTATTTTAGACATGCAGGCTTTGTTGTTTTAATATTATTTGTTCAGAAAAAGCACTTTCATCCATCATACCGTCTCTGTTATACCAGGTAGTTTTACTAAAGAAATGCATTTTACGTTGGCAGCACCATTTCCTCCTCCGTATTCTCCGGCTCAAACTGATGCGGTACAACATTCGTTCTGGCGAAGGTGGAATAGTCAATTTTCTAACTAAGTTTTTACGGCATTCATGTCTAACAATTATTGGTATTCCCCGTGGAGTTTCCAAACATCGCAGCTTATGGATGCAATGCTGTGTGGCAGCTGAATGGCGAAGCTCTGTCGTCAGACCTTCACTTCAGCATGTGAATGCACCACCAGGAAAGATTCACATCACCCTGCGATTAACACTATGAAAACTCTAAAATGAAGTAGCTTCAGCAAAAACCAGTGCAGGCGTGTGTTTCAGTGTTGCACCGCTGCATGAATGATATGGGCTGTGTTTATGTGTGTGTGTGTGTGTGTGTGTGATTGTGGGGATGGTGGGGGGAGATGGTGCTGATCTTGTCCCTCGTCCTCCTCTCTGCCGCTGCCTCTTGACTGTCCATTTCCAGCCCAACAACACAACTGGCCTTCCTGACCACCAGCTTGTTCAGTCTACACAGGGTGAAGCTCATTTTACTGCAGGTTTTACAGACTTTTCGGCCACTACTCATTCAGTTCCAGGTTTTTGACAAGATGTCAATACTAGCAAATCAATATATTGGTCTAAGAGGAAAGTGTTTGTGCGTGAGGCCCCTGAAAGCTTCACACCCAGTGGAGTAACAGATGATGTTTCCCTCCTCCTCCTTCTCTCCATAAGGCTTGTTTTGTCTGCTGCTATGGGGGAATAAGCTCTCAGTCTATATATCTCGTCATTCAACAGGCAGCCAGAGGTCTCTGTTCCTCTACATCTCTCCCTCCCTCCCTCTCTGCGGAGAATAATACTCTGCTAATGTGTTCTGCAGAGCTCAGTTGATTTTCCCTCCCCTGGAGAAATACCCTGAAGGAGCTCTCTGGCAAGTCTCTATAGACACAACACACAAGATCGCTTACACTCTGCTGTCCATCTGGCATGACAGCACAGGCCACTGACACACACACACACACACACACACACCCCCTCACATTGATGCCAGGACAGTGATGTGGTTAAGTGAACGCTTTGTCACGCTGGCTCTGTACGCTGCATTGTCTGCTAGGCAAATCTTTGGCTGGCTCTCTATTCATGTGCCAGCTGACTCTGCCTTCATTCATCCTCTCTCCATTTGTTTGGGCTGTAGAGGAGTGGAGAGTGTCGAGAGGCCAATTACCCTGCCGGTGTGCCAGCTTTTGCCAGGCCAATAGGCCAGTGTTGAGAGAGTGTGTGTGTGTGTTCTTGTTTCTTGTAGTTCTTTGCTTGTGAGAAGTGGTCTGCTTTTAATCTTTTAGATGTCTATGCATGCCTTCTACAAGGCCTCATAGTATGAGTTTGAGTTAAGGCCAGCAATGCCCACATCCTAAATGGCAATTGTAGTCAGTTAAAAATGGATTTGAACAACAAACACACAAGTCAGTAAGCTATGAGTTTCTTTTCAAAGATGCAGTTGATTAAATCTGTGTTCAGCCCCTTTCAGACACACACTTCATCACATAAATCTTCTGGTAACGCTGCCTCATGTGTGAAGACGTCCCCATGCAGGTCACTTTTCAACACGTCCTCCAAATTAAACAACAAAATACGTTGTTTGTAGCTGTAGCTGCGCTTCAGAATGACACAGAGAAGCGCTTTCTGATCCGACGCCACTATCGGCAGGACGACATCATTTGTCGGTGCCTTCAAGAACCGTTACAAATCACTGTTGGAAAAATATATTGGGATGTTTGTGTATGCTGGACCACGATTGGCTTCCAAACTAGATGTGGTGTCACAAAATCATCTCGTACACATTCAGTGTTAAACTGAGATTTAAAGGGTAATTCCAGTATTTTTAAACCTGGGCCCTCTTTTTACACATTTTGGGGTATAAATGACTAATACTTACCATTAGTTTTGGAATTGGTCCAGTAGATCGCCTCCGCTGGCATCTGCAAACGGGCTCCAATGGCTCCAACTGCATCAGTCAAAGTCTGTCCACTAAAAGTGCTTGTTTTTGCCACTGACTCTGGCTCAGACTGTTATTCTAAGTGTCTGACAACTTTATGGAAAGAATCCTTACAAAGACAGACCGTTTGTTAAAGAGTAAGATCCTTTTTGTTTAACCAAAAACAGAAAGTCTCACTCAAGGAAAAGTCTCGCTCTGAAATCTCACGAGAGGTTGAGCTGTTGCAGGATGATAATGTTTTTTATTTTAATCAGCTTGTTTGGTTTGTTGCACACTGTCAAACCACAATTACGCTTCACAGATCCGCTGGTAAAATTTTGTACAACCAGCATCAGACTGTTACGAAAAATAACAGAAGTCCCATGAAAAATCATAGATCAATTAAAATGTGGGTCTCCGCTAAATTCCCTCAGGACCATCCATTCCTGCTACACCTCCCCCGATGTCTCCATCCAAAACACCGGGTAACGGGGCAACGACTGCACCTTCTTTTTAACGTACTTACTCGCACACCCCAGGCTCTACGAGCACGTCCAGCCTGGAGCTCCACATTTTAAATCACAACACAAGTAGATGTGTTGCTGTGCTATAAATCTTATGGTGTTCCCAGAAACAAAAAAAAGTGTTAGTTTAAAAATTCAAATGTATTTGTGGATCATTACCAGGATCACGTTTATAAAGATTAAAAGGCAACTTCTTTGTTCCCTACTTTGTCAGCAATTGTTTTTGCAAGTAAAACTGTCAAATAACTGAATTCAATGTAGATTATTTCAGAAAAAATAAAACTAGACCGCATATTTAATTCTACTTTTATTTTATTTATTTTGTACTACAGAGGTAGTTAACTGCAGATGGTTATTGTATGGATCATTGTGATGACATCATGAATTCAACTTCTTCCAAATCTTAAAAAGTCATCACCTGCTCTTGTCCGTGTATTGGAGCTGCTGTATTCATGTTTGCAAGTAGCCTGCACATGTCCGAACGACAATAAGCCTCCTCTGAGGAAAACGTGTGTGTGTGTGTGTGTGTGTGTGTGTGTGTGTGTGTGTGTGTGTGTGTGTGTGTGTGTAGGTGTGCTGGGATCAGCTCAGGAACGCTGACACAGCCAGACAGACCTCGATGATTATGTGACTGTGTACTTCAACAGTCCAGCTCTGAGAGCCCATTAGATCACATTGCTGCATGATGTGGGAGAATGGGCTCTGTTCCGCTGGCTGCTGGAGCTGAAACCGGAGACGCAGCCGAGAGACTGTTACTGACAGAAGGTATAAAAGTTGGTGTAATAGACAGTGATGAGAAAAGCAGACAGCCACAGTGTGCTGCTATTCTGCTTTCCTACACATTGAAGGTTTAATGTATTTGGTTTAAGTTTGGTTGCCTCAGTCTGCATTCATTAGAGAAATGATCACCCTGTTGCATAGCCATGTGGTCTGTAAGTAAAAGTAATCTCTTATCCTCATCTTTTGTTTCCCTGCTCTCCTCATCACTTCCATATGCAGACTGTCTGCACGTCCCTAACAGGTCTGGAAATGTTTTAAAGTGTTTTAAATGTCTTAGAGAAGTTTAAACATGGAGGTATTATACAGAGCTGAAGTTAAACCAGAACTTCCAGGTTCTGTTCCTGCAGTAAGCAAACCTAAAATCACATTGACATTTGTAATAATTTAAATTACAAAAAATACGGCCTTAGAACATAAGGTTACTCAACAGTACACCATGCGGTTCACTTCATATGTGCCATATATGTCCTGTTTTTACAAATGTTGGGGGTATAAATAACTAATACTTACCAAAAGTCTTGGTATTGGTCCAGTAGATCGCCTCCGCTGGCAGCTGCGAACGGGCTGCAATGGCTGCAACGTAATCCTTGCGGGCAATTACGCCCGTGAAAAGTCGGTCCACTAAAAGTGCTTGTTTTTGCCGCTGACAGGCTCAGTGTCTGACAACATTATGGAAAGGATCCTTACAGAGACAGACCGTTTGTTAAAGAGTAAGATAACCAGAAACAGAAAGTGTCGCTCAGGGAAAATTCTCACTCTGAAATCTCGCGAGAGGTTGAGTTGTTGCAGGAAGACAAAAGGATCTTACTCTTTAACAGAAGGGTTTGTCTCTGCAGGGATCTACTGCACCAATTCCAAAACTAATGGTAAGTATTAGCCATTTTGACCCCAAAATTTGTTTAAAAAAAATAGGGCCCAGGTTTAAAAATACCAGAGCTTCCCTTAAATGAATACCATGACCCACTAGCCCAAGACCTAGGCTAAACATTAGCAGCTTGACAGGGGAGGCCAGTTGAGTAGCTGCAGCTGGTCGAGAGACAGAAATTATGGACATATTGAATTTACCTTAATTTCCCAAGATTCTCTTGAGTCAGTTGCTTTCAGGGCATCATCATAGGTATTTTTCGGCTGAATTCCATTTAGCTACTTCAGTTTCAGGGTCCTGGTATTGTGCATGCTGTCTCACTGTCACACTGTCATGACTTGCTGGGACATTTGAATAGACCAGAGCCATCGTTAGTGTTATTAGTAACAATAACTACAATGACAAGTCAAAATGTCTTATGAAGGCCTATTAGGAAACCTAACCGGAGTGGAATGGGACAACATAAAAACATGTCTCCTGGTTAGCAACAGGGTGTTTACTTCTTGTTTTACTTTTGTGATTAAACCATTTAAATGTTTTGAAGAGACTGTCCTCGTCTGTGCAAGCACTAATTACGACCCATATTTACTAAAACATTTAATTGTTTTCTAACCGTGCAATCACACTTTTCAGAAACAAGTTGGTTTTGTCAGGTCCTAAAAATGTCTAAAACCTGCAGATACCCTTACCAACAAATCCGGCAGGTTCAAAAGGTAAAATCATGTGTAGGTGTGTGTGAAAAGCTTTCTGTGTGCTGCAGTACATTCTCAGCGGAGCACACACACACACACACATTCTCTCTCAAAAAACTCTGTCAGGACTGAACCAGTACTGACTGTGCCAAACTCTGCTAGGCCAACTCGCCCACGCTCTCTGAAGACCCCAGCCTGCCGGCGGACTGCTGTCTTTCCAAACAGGCTGAATTGAATGTGGATTAGTTTCCACTAAAACAGCCCTCCTGACACTGTGTTTCTCCTCCATGAAACACAGTGCTGTTCCCTGATCGCCTGGATATAGAGGAGAACGTGTTTCACATGTGTTCTGTTCCCACACAAAACAATAAGGAGAATGAAAAACACAGCATAGGTAGTGGGTAACAGTTCCCATTGTGTGGGACATGATGAGTTGGTGTGATGGAGCCAGATGAGCCAGGACTCCGAGGTAATGGATTGTAAAATGAGTTGTCCTATTATTAAAGGCTGCAGATAATAGAGCTGTGACCTCTGCAGAGATGTGTGGATGTGTGTGTGTGTGTGTGTGTGTGTGTGTGTCCATGCATGCAGTTGTGTAAGAGTGTTTTTCATGTTGTGTACTGTACCCAGAATCCACAAGAATGTCATACAGTAGGACTGTTCTCTTGAACCAAGTAGACTCGGTCCTTCTTGCATGTGTGTGTGTGTGTTCATAATACTGACAGCGAAGCAGCAGTTAGTGCGGACTGACTGACAAGTGATCTGTGGGCAGTGCGGTGCAGCACACAGCGATCATTTGGCACAAAAAAGTGATTTGTGCGATAGCCCAACTAACAGGCCGATATCAATATTTGAGAGGTCAAAAAAGTCTGCTTACAATATATCGGACTTTTTTAGCATATACACGTAAGTATTTAAGGTAAAAGAAGATAAGGTTCCCCTATATTTGGTCATTAAGGAATTGTGACCAAGATACGTACTGAAAAAAAATAAACTGTCAGTGCTCTCTTGTAGACAAACTATATAATGGCAACACCATTTCTAAATTGCTTTTGGCATGTCAGCTGACAGATTAGCTGATACTGATAGTTCTATGATAAGATAAAACTGGCCAATAATATCTAAGCCTGACCGTGCTGAGACCTTTAAATGCCTGGCTCGTCATGAAGACCATTTATTTTCCTAAATTATTTTAAAGGACGATACAAAGTTTTAACTCCTTAACTACAATTCATAAATACTTTGCATTTTTCCATTTTCAAACGTAGGCTATACAGTTTTAGGTTTCTGGTTGTATTTTTCCCACTGTTCCAGTCATTGATTTCCATTCATTTATGTACAATATGAAAATTAATTGGCAGACATTTGAAACTTGGGAAACTCTTGGGAAAATTTGAGATCTGTAATCCATCACAGTCATCAAGTCAATCAATAATCAGTAAATCATCAATCATTCTTGTCAATGGTACATTATTGCTGCTTGGTAATGCAGTTTGAGTGCAAATAATGATGGAATTACTCCAGACTTGATGATCACTGTAACAAACAACCCAATTTACACAAGTTAAGAGATTGCTATTAGATTTTTTATATTACAGAAATGAATGGAAACCAACGGATCCCTGGAAGGGTAGCAAATGGATTCATGATTTGTAGTAAATCGGCTAAAACGTGCAAAAGTAAAAACTGGTATTATCCTTTAAAACACCTCAATTATCCCCTAAAAAGGAAGTTTATGCAGCAGCTTAATCTAAGTACACAATCAGCTGGCAAAGTCCAAAGCTGTAAGAGAAATTTTAAAAAGTCAAAAACATTTCAATATTAGATGGAAATTAGGGTGGAGCTCAGCTGACCTATGACCAGTGATGTGGCTGGTAAACTACGACCTGCATTTGAGTGGTTGTTATATTGCAAACCACAAAACAAACATTTTCTGCCTTCTTCCCATTAAAACACACATCTTCATGTGAGAATCAGTTTGACTCTGTGGAAAATATGAAAATACTGGAGAGTGAGATGAGAAGATGGATATCAATCCCAGCTTAGTACAGCACAGAGCTAGCTTTAGGATGTGGTTAGCCTAGCCTAGGATTAAACAAACAAAAATAAATGTGATAATGAGTGAGCTTTAGAAGTGTTGGTAGGTGTATTTTTCTCATTTCCAGATATCAATCTTCTCATCTCACTTTCTGCAAGGAAGTGGATACGCATGTTTCCCAAAATCTCTCTTTTTTTAAATTAGCTTGATTTGTGTCTTACCTGACAACAGCCTAAAACTAGCAGTAAGCTTAAAATGAAACTGTTTGAACAGGCAGAAGGGTGGATTTGCAACTAAATAAAGCACAAGTTCACTGCCCTCCAGTAATGGTAATACTGGTCAATAATATTATTAAGTTTCATTTCCAGTTGCAGCATTTCCTCCCACTATGAATCACAAGCTCCTCCATCCGCTCTGTGTGTTCATTAAACAAACAGACTTTTCTCTGCCATTTGGTATGACAGCAGTTTGACAGCCTTTGCAAAAACGCCAAATTTGATTTTATTCAGAGTAAAGTGCCCCGCAGTGAGGATCTGTGAAGGGCAAAACATTTCTCTCTGTGGAGATCTCCGCAAACACTTCACAACGTTTCAGAGGTTAGGGCTGGTTAATAGTTAATATTAGCAACAGTGTTCAGAGGCAGAGAAGAGTCTCTGATTTTGGCGAACACTGGGCCACAATAACCACAAAAATATTTCCCTGTACTGAAATTACAGTCTTTCCATGAACACCACCATGGTCGTCATCGCTGCAGGGAAGGGGGCCAATGTTTGTAATTGACCAGACACATCATCAGATCTCTCCAAGACTTGAAAGACAGCTAATATATATCCTAATTTATATATTTAGAATAATTAAATTGGTCATTCTTTTACCAATTCTGTCCAGTCCTGGTATAGTGTAGTATAAATGGACAAACCCCTGTAGAGCACATGCTTATTATTCTGTTTAAGGGTTTGTGTGTGTGAAAGTGGTATCAGTCTGCAAAACCCTCCTCCTCCTGCTTTCAGTGCCTTTCCCCTACAAATTACATTCTGCAGCCATTTGTTGATTCAGCATTTTAAGAGCTACAGGCAGTGTAGTGCACGCCACGCACTTTCAAAACACCTGCAAGCACTTGTAATCAAGTTGTTTGGCGTGCACCAGGCTCGGAAAGGTGATTGTGTGACTGAGGCTGCCTTTGAGCGAACATAAATGCCTTATAGAGTCGAATAAATAAGTTCCGCTGACCCTGGTTAATTACTTGATTTGAAAAAATTGGGGTCCATTTTTCCACCTGACTGGTGCTCTGTTTTTCTCTTACTGTACGGAGCCTGATCCCTTCAGCTTCTGATAGGCTGCATATTTGTCTCCTGAAATGCCTTAATCTCTCCCCAAGCTCTCTATCCGCCCACACAGCTACATTTATGCGAGTGTTGGCCTTCTTTGTCAAGTGAAAAGAATGTGTTATTGAAATGACCATTGCGTAAGTATTATCTTTTTTAGCATGCAAAGTGGAAGCAGTATTTGCATTTTAAAGAGCTAGAAGTTATCCAGAGTACCCTTGAGCTTCCGATTCATTTGTTCTGAAACCACATTGCTCTCAAGTGCTTAACAAACTGTCATTTGAATGAATGCATTTGATATGTTAGCATATTAAATATGCATATGCTCACTGTTTTTCAATGAGAAATCATATCAGTGTGTACGCTGAATGGAAGCAGAATTCTTCAGTGAGGTTACAACAACAGCCAATTAGGAAACCATTAGTGGAAGGTCGTGTGCATGAGATGGGTTGAAATTATGTTGGAAAATGTGCCCCTACTTTTTATTTTAAGATGGGTTGTTTTGTTTTTTTGGTACATTTTTTGTTTTGTATTAATTCATTTTAATGTGTATTTCCATTGTTTGTTTGTTTATATTTATTGTGTGTTTTTTATTTCACATATCTGGGTGTCACATACATTCAGTATATGCTGAGTTTTAGCGCACTAGATTTGTATTCTTTGCGCCGGTGTGTTTGGTGGTGAATATCAGTGTCCCAACCCCATGACTCAACCTCCAATCTCAAATCAGCCTTTGCACTTTCAAATCCCAAACCTAAAAGCAGGGATGGTAAATAAGCTGAGATGACCTCAGATCAGCATCCTTCGGCACTGTGAGCCCAGGCTGGCTTCCTATCAGACTCTTGTGAGAAGCCTCCCAGCCAACTTTTTCCTTGTGTCGTCACCTTTAGGGATGCAAAAGACTCTAACCAGCCCGCCTACACACTGTGAGCCTGAGCAGGAATGTAAAACTGGAATATGTCAAGATGTCTCCTGGTTGTGTTGTGATGAAAGAACAAGGATGGGATGAGCAACATTATTTTGATAGATTTTTGGCTTTGTTCACTCTCTGTACTATCTTACCACTGTATCATCCCTCCAACACCATTTCTACCTGGTATCAACATCGATCAACATGCAATCTATAACTGGATGCACTATTTGGATAATGCCATCTGATCATGGGGCCTTTGCATTTACATCTGGTATTCAGTGTTTTTACTATCTTGATTTTGCCTGCACTGTGATTGGATCTTGGAATATATTAGGCAAGCAGAGTTGGTATACTTGTCAACAAACATGACGCATCAGGTTAAGGAAAGTGATGTAGGACAACGTTTGAGGAACCACTATGATGTACAAGGTGAAGGTCACGTGACGGATGGAGACAGCCAAAGCTACCTGTAGGCTACTTTTCTGTAGCCTGGCTAACTAGGCTAACATTAATTATAATGTTATAACTGAATGCCATGTTCCAAGATGGCGTCCCATTCAGTCTTCCTCAGGCTTCCAGCATGAGCATTAGAATCTTTCCTTGATTGAGCCAGTTGACTTCCTGCTGGATGAACAGCATGAAAATAATTTACTGACTCGTATGTTCAATATGAAATATGCTTATTTGCTTTCTTGATGAGAGATAGATGAGAAGACTGATATATACCACTATCATGGTCTGTGTTAAGTACAGAGATGGAGGTGATTAGATTAGCTCAGCATAAAGACTGAAAGCAGGGGAAAACAGCTGTGCTGGGTTCTGTCAACACGTAGGTGTATTTTGAGGTTTAGGCATTAAAACGATTGGTTAAGGTGAGGGAAAGATCATGGTTTGGGTTATAAGTACTTAGTTATGGTTGGGGAAACGTGGTTTGTGTTAAAACAAAATTAGAGAGGGTTAAAGGAGAGTCGCCATCATGGTTACAATAATAACCACATGGTTATGGTTACAATTGTGGTCGTGCTTAAAAAAATAACCCCAACATTGTTGACTGTCAGTATGAAACAGGAAACGCCGACGTCCTCCCTACATCCTCCCTACCTCCCTACTTTGTCGCTCTATAATAATGTCACCTCACTTCCTCCTTTGCCTCCGTTACAGTAAAATGACTACAGCTGCTAGAGAGCTTTGTCACTTTAAGATAAACATATGTTGGCATTGGCGATGACTAAAAGGACTAATGCTGTCGTTCTTCTTGGGAGGACAGTCTGTGTTTTCCATCTAATCTCCCATTCTGATTTGTAGATGGGTCATATACTGATCTCCAGTTGTAAGTAATGTGCTCTCAGCTGACAGAAATATACACTGGTCTGTTAATGGTGTTCAGGCGCTGCTGGGAGTAATTACCTCCAGCCTCGGGGGATGCTATGGAGCTTTGACTCCCAGTAAGAGAGGATGCTAAAGGGCTGGGCTCTCTTACTGGGGAGTGTGTGTGTGTGTGTGTGTGTGTGTGTGTGAGTAGGTGGTAAGTGAGCAAGTGGTAAGTGCCTTGAGCATTGCTCCTGTGTATACAAATGTAGCTGACAGTTATGACTGCAGTGTTCAGAAAATGAGAATTGGACTACTGTTCATGTCATGCCAAGAATTTCAAAAAAGAATAACAGAAAGCACAACGGAAAGCAAGAGAGAGAGAAAGAAAAGGAGAGGAAGAATACTTCCTTCATGCTCTCCTCTCACCCCCTCCGCACCAGTGATATCAGATGCAGTTCTGATTAACTGAGTCCAGGTCCACACTGAGAATAACTTGGAAAACACATCCCTTTGTTTTCGCTTTGGCCTCCTATCCTTTTCCCAGAATCTTCCACCACTGAAAACTGAGCTTTTAAAACACTGTGACTTGGTGATCAACACTGATATGGTTGAGTATTTGTGTTGCAGCAACTTTAAGGGGCGCACCTTTCTGTCTCCTCTCTCTGTGGTCACTCTTTTTGAATGTCATTGGACAATACAGCTGTTGTCATTGAGATATCGTGAATATAAAATAGTCACTCAATGAAGTGTCTCAATACAGCAGCCCAGGAGCCGTCATTAGTTTTATATATATATTTATATTTTGTAATTTATACTTGTACAGTACAGTTATCTGACTACAAAAACATAAAAATATTTCAATGCCAACACCTGTAGTTTGTGTGTTCCATACATGCATACAACAAATTGAACTGACTATAGTGAATCGCCATTGTGACTGACTGAATCAGCAGCTTTTAGCAGATCTCCCCTCACTGGTGACTGAGAGTACCATTGTCAGTGTAGCTGTCATTCACAGTACGGTACCTTCTCATTTAAAGTTTATTAAAACTTTGACTAGCAAGAGTCTGAACATACTACTGAACTGAAGACAGTCAGAATCAGTGCTGAACGTCGGGCCATGTGAACAGTGATGCGTTCACTTACTGTGGTATGTACTGAAGTGCCTTTGAACTGTGATGTATTCAGATACTGTTGTACCTACTGACTGGTGATGCGTTCACTTACTGACTTAAATACAAAAGTGCATTTGAACAGTGATGGAACCGAGTAGCTTATCATACACCCCTAGTGTGTTTGGATATAGACAAACAAAATGAATCACTGGGAGTTGGAGGTGAAAGACAAAAGCCAAGTGGAGTCAGTTTTCTTGTCTGTCAAATCTGTTTATTCCTCCAACCCAGTCCATTATCCCTGAGATTTATGCTCATGTTAGACGATTCCGCAGCGTATGATTTACGTTAATTCGTGCCAATCCAGGAAGTAGTATGATCTTTGTAAAGACCCAGTCACACCAGAAAGTGGCACAGTGAAGTTCATCCTTGCAAAATAGGGTGCTAGAGTAGGATGACCATCATTTCAAACCCCCAAACCAGGACCCTTAAGTGTCCCGCACACTCATGCACGCGCTTACGCACACACCATAGGCGTTTTCATTAAGATGGGGGACAATTATTTCGGCAACTTTGCACACCTACCGAGCACACCTTTCAACACCATGAACGCAGCATTTTCATTGCCGAGTACTTTACGAAGGAAGGGAGGTTCTGTAATTGCCACTTGAAACCGGGACAATCCCTGATGAACCAGAACGCTTGGTCAGCGTATGCTATAGGTTCAGTGAAGCAGTGAGTGCTTGCAGGGCTAGTTCATAAATAACCCATCTGACAAGCTAACCGCTAACATGCAAGCCAGCAGGGAACATGCTAGCACTAGTTTTTCACATTAGCTCTCCACAGAAGCTGGCTCACTAACTGAGGTTTTTCCACCTTCAATTCAGAAAAATAAGGGACGCCCCCCTCAACCCTTGGGTCCACAACCATGCTCAGGATGGACAATGGACAGCATGTTAGGCCGCTACTTGAAAGAGAACCATCCACCTTGAAGCCATGCCTCTGGACTTCCATTCATCTTGTGCATCTTCTCTGAGCTCCTTCAAAATTGTATTTGCTGTGGCGCATTCATCATATAGGTCATCCATGATGACTTTAAGGATGAGGTTGAGCTTACCAGTGACCCTATCAATATCACTGAAGCTGAGCATGCCATGGTGCAGAGAGTGAGGCTGCAGGCAGAAAAGCCAGTTACTGTCCAAAAAGTCAAACCCTTTCTCAATGTATGAGATTGCCGTGTTAAGAAGGGCAGTGAAGTCTGCCCCTGCCTTGTCTGCATCATGTGGAAAAAGGCGCTGCAACTTCACTTTTGTTAAGTAGCTGTAAAACTGGTCGTCCTGTTTCTGTGTGAGTTTTTGCATAGATATAAAACACTAGATGCGACGTGTCATAATGACTTGCCAGTCCAGGATGGAACCATATGGCAGCCATCTTACCTGAGTCCAGTTTTAAACTTGCTGTAATTGGAACATATGGCGAAAGAGGCTTATGTTGTACAAATCCTTGTATTTTTCTTGTCATATTTCTCTCTCTCTGTCACGCACACTCACACACACACACACACACACGGGGTTTGTTTTGATGATGAGAGGAGAGGTTGAAGAGTCTTGCTAACTGTAAATGAGGAGTTCTTTTGTGTTTGTTTGGAAAGGCTTACTGTGTGCCGTCACGTTAATGCCTTCAGCAGAACTCCTGATGGACTCTTCACAGTCTTTCATTCTCATGGCAAGGTAACATTATGGACATTAAATTTACGATGATAATGCAGAGAAATTGCAGGAATTTAGCAAAATTGCAAGCTGGACCTGAACTGCCGACTGGATTACTTTACCTGATCAAGACATGGATTCATTTTTATTTGCTTTACTGAAAGGAAAATCGTGTAAAGGCATGAGGTAACAAGTGATGTTAATATATGATGACTGACTGCAGGATTCAAGGCGGCTAATTTGGGTTAGCTAGATGTGAACATGTAACGTTAAGCGCGACCCCTCGGCCTCGAATAACAATATGTTGGAATATGTTGGCTTGTTGTGTGGTTTGTTAGTGTTCCATGTTGCTGTCAAGGATGTGACTAACGTTACTGTTGTGTTGATTTGCCTTTGAGCTTCACTTGAGATATTATGAAATGGGATTTAGGAGTGAAGACGAGCACTTCTCCTTGTCGTTAACATGTTGTTTACTTTAACGTTACACTTGATTGGCATGGAATCAGCTGCTTAGCGGTCAAATGTTAGGGTGATATTAATAACTTTGTTATAACGTTAACGTTGTGAATTTTTGGTCTGAACTGGGCTTTAAGTGTCAGTCTCTATACTTTTGGATCCCATCTCCTTAAGTTCAGTAAGTGAAGTAATAAAGTACATCATCTTGATCACAGCTCTATACAATATTGGTATCAGCCTAAAAAAATCCAGTGTTAGTCAAGTTCTACTTTGTATGCGATTGCCCCACCTCTAAAATGTGTGTTCAGTCTGAACACATACAGGTGTACTCTGTAGCAAGTGTGTATTTGTGTGTGCTTGTGTAGTATATGCATAATGTGGCATGTGGTGGTTGTTACTTTGTGCATTATTGATGTGACCTCACATTAATGTTCCTGGGCACTTAGAGCAGAGTGCTGCAAATGCTGAATGAAAGTCTGACTGTGTGATATCCTCGAGTGAGACTCATGAATTATGAAGGAGACGTGCATTAGGGTATTGACGTGCAGTCATCAGTCGGTGCGGGCAGAATGCACAGTAGGAACACGTTATCAATAAGACGATCCGCCCATGAGTGAGCTCACAGATGGGCTGTAAATGGATTTTGGGAGTGGCCTACACAGCACAGAGCCTGGAGCCTGGAGAGATCTTTGGCTGGTTGCACAGAGATGTATTTAATCTATGGCTTTGATGTAACATGGTGCGACTTCTTGACTTTTTTAAGTACCACTAATTTGCTATGTTATGCTATGGAATAATAATCCTGTATTTGACAATGTGTCAATTACGTCTTACGTATTAGGTACCAAGGTATTGCCATCCTTTTTTTGTTTCATGTTTTATTTATTTTATTTAGAGGAAGCATTTAAAAGAGAAGTAAAAAAATTGCAACAGTTGCTCATTTGGACCTTCCTTTTTCCTTCCTTTGGATGGTTCATATTTGTTGGCAGTAACTTTTATCTAGCTGACTTTTTTTTTATCATCAAGGAAGCATAAAAGGCATTTGAAGGCAGCAGTCCTAGTTCAGTCCACCCCATTCTCAGTGTTGCTCATGTTTGTCACATCAAAATTAACATACAATAGTTTTCTACAACTGAGTAAGAAACGCTAAACTAAGATCATGGTAAACATTACCTGTTAACACCAGCATGTTAACATTGTCATTGTCAGCATGTTAGCAGGCTGACATCAGCATTTAGCTTAAATGTTCCTGAGTGTAGCTGCATGTGTGAATGGTGAAAATGTGTTATCCCAGTAATTTACCAGGAACTATGTGCGAAAGATGCTCTAGGCTGCATTCAGATAGAATCAGGTGCTGCGGCGAAAACGCAGGTTTTCCATTCATTTGAACGGAGGCCGTAGGGGGTGCCGGAAAAAAAACACAGCAGCCTGCGGCGAAAAGTTTAAACCGATCCCATCACGCCGGCGATCAGACCGGTAGACGCCCAGGTGAAGGATAACTTTGTTTAGCATGTAGCATTGTAGCATCAGCTGTTTACCTTAATTTTCCACTGTTTACCGAGCAACTGTGAAGATGGAAGAGAGACTTTGTGATGACTGTACATCAGCTGTTCGACCCTGCCACGAGGCAGTACAAAGACGTTAATCGCCGTGCAGTCGCTTGGCATGTATCGCTCTTCAAGCTGGGATTGCTGGTTAGTATGTGACACTCCCACACCGCCGCACAACCCTGCGTTGAATCGCTGCAACGCCTGATTCTGTCTGAAAGCGGCCTTAGTAGCATGTACTTCGCTCCCCTGTCACATGGCATTTTCATAATTTGAAGGCCCTGCCTTCACTATTACTACCACCCTCCCCACCTACATATATTCTGATTCTGTGAATACAGCAAATTGTTACAGTTTAAAAAAGGTTCTCCTTATTTTTCTTTTTATCTGTGATGATTAGTAATGATGAAGTAAGACATAGTCAGCTTTTTCCCCAAGGGATCTCAGTGCATTCCACTAAGTTTGATGACTAAGCAGAAAGTTGAACTAGTGGCAGGCAGTTTGAAAACAATTTCTGCCTTATGCATATCCACAAAAACACACTCCGTTTTTCTCTGTGTGTCTGAGCCATGTGGGAGCCATCATTCCTGTCCTGTTAGTGGACTGCGGGCAGGGAGGAAGTTGCCAGCGGAGCACCAGTGTATAAACCCCACCAGGCTTGGCCTTGATTAGACCTCCATTATTATCTGACGGCTGGAGCAAGTAATTGTAGAGGGAAAGAACTACACACACGCACAACTTTCTCACACAAATATACACACAATGCAGCATTTGATGTCGGAAAACATAATTTTCTAGTTAACCACATGACGGCACACTGCATGGGCTGCCTGGCAAATCGCTATGTTTTTCTTTGTGTGTGTGTCTGCAAGTTAGTGTGTCAAAGGAGTGCATGTCCCTCTCCCCCACTCCCTCCACTATGGCTGTTTTAAATTAATATTAAAAAAAAAAAACATGCACACATACACACAGAGGCGGACAGACAAAGGAAAGGCAGCTGCTGTACTGTATGTACTGTATTGTGCTGCCTTCCCTCCTCTGTTCTCTGCCACCTGTTGGAAACAGCAGCCTCAGGAAATGAAGGTCCCCATTATGTTCTGGCTGTTTGACAGTTCAGCTTTAAATCCAACCTGCAGCCTCAATCATTCACTGGAAAAGGTTTTCAACTCCAGGTGAGTGCCCCAGCAACATGCTGGTTGGTTACGATGAGCTGATTTTCATTGGTCATTTAATCCAGAAAGGATGACAAATTTCAAATGTTTTATAAAACGGAAAGCATGAGTACATGTTTCAGTCCCACAAAGGATCTTTGGGATAGCGACATGCATTGCTGTCACAGTGCTACAGTGTCATTATTGGTACTACCACCAGATGGCACCAAAGTACTACACATAGTGGTTTTAAAGCTGCACCAATCAATTTTTTTTTTATGGATCGATGGACAGAATGACTTTGTGTAATGTTAAAGGAGTCACTCATGAAGACAAACCCTCAGAGAATTATTACCAGACATTGCAGCTCAGCTTTTTAACGTCTTTTAGCTAATTGTTTTGGTTAAAAGGAGAGTGAATATTGTACTTACATTCCTCAGGCCAGAAACACAACTCCAAATAAATGGTCATTTTGGTCTGTGTCTCCTGGATGTGTAGACAGACAACTGTTTGCTAACACTTAAGGTTAAGGTTATAATATGTCATTTGTATTCTTAGTTTGTTCTGCTGCCCCCAAGTGGCCAGAAAATCCATGAATGCAGCTTAAAAACAACAAATGGAAACAAATACTATATGTAATGATACATAGTGGCTTCATATACAAAATGTAATCAATGTATTTTGTATATATTTAATTTAATTTGACCATCTTAGTATAAAAACAGAACTTAAGTGTTATGGGTTACAGAATGGATAGTTTGCTTGGCATTTGTAGGTCAAAACTCAATATAGAATTTGCTTAAAACATTGTTTCCTACAGCTGCCAATACATGTTACTAATTAGATATATGTACTTATAGCCTGTAAGTGTTAGTTAAAGACATCATTACCACAGTGACCCTGCTCACTCACAACTCCAAGGATCTATTTCTTTCTTTCTCTGTATCTCTCTCATCTGCTCTCATTAACAGCTCCAGCGGGAGACTGACTAAAAGACTTTGTTTCTAAAAGCTTAACCACATCAAATCACAGTCTTCATGCTGAGTTGCCTCCAGCTCACATTTTCAAGTTGATCTCTCATAAACGATCACAGCATGGTGTCGTCTGATTCATCTTGTCTTTTAGATGATCCTTGGGAGTGAGAGAGACTCGTTTGTCATGTCTCTTCACACATCAGTGCACACGATGTGGCAGAATTACTTTAGAAGTTCTTCAGGCTCATCAGCCCAAAAACAGGTTAGTCATTTTGACTTTCTCTGTAGTCTTATTATAGAATTATACAGATCTCATATTGAGATATTCTATTTTCTTATTCACATAGAACAGCAGTTATTTAATTATTTTTTCCTTTTGGACCTCATGGAGATCTGTGTGGGCAGTAGTGTAGTTTTGGACTGGGTCGGATTTTCATAGTTCGGGCTAGGCCTCTCACTTCCTATAAAGGGAAATCTTAATTCCATTGCATAGAATGATATTTTAGGACGTTTTCACACCTAACCTGTTTGGTTAAAACGAACCCTGGTGCGTTTGCCTGGTTAGTGCGGTTCATTTGGGCAGGTGCGAACACAGCAATCGCACTCTGGTGCGGACCAAAACAACCGCACTGAGACCCTTTAGAGGAGGTGGTCTGGGTCCGGTTCCAAACAAACTCTGGAGCGGTTCGTTTGTGGTGGGAACGTGATCCGACCATCCAACAAAGTCATCAACTGATTCGGACCAGCGCAAACCAACTATAGGTGTGAAAAAGCTCTTAGACAACAGTGCAGTGTTCGATTTGGCACCCGATTGTAATTTAGATTTAGTATTAGTTTTGTCACATTTTAGTTATCTGAGTAGTAGAAAAACTGGGTCAACAGAAACAAAAGACATTTTAGTCTAATTTCTATCATACATTTATCATGCATGCATTTCTCTTCTTCTCATATTTGTCATGTATTTTTTATTGTTGTGTCTACTAAACATTCAAAGACTACAGCTGTCGCCATCTTTGATGTTTACTGTTACCATGGTTACACATGTTGTTCTTGTCTATCAGGAGGTTAGTGGGTAGTGGTTGTTCTTGCTCGCTTGGCGTTGCAGGTGCCTTTGCACTCATTTCTACCAATGCCAAAACTGCCGACTGGAACGTTGCACCCACATACTGTATGGTTCTTGATAATGGTACTTATTGTTACTTACGTTTTTGCTGCTTCCTGTCTCATTTTTAGTGAGATTGTGGATGAATTTAGTTTATAAATTTGTTGTTTTTCCTTCCACTGACTGGTCAACTTCGCTAACATTGCTATCAAACAGGTCAAACAGCTAGCGGCTTCTTAAGAAGAGATAGTTTTGGGGGGCAGAGGATGCTGTTTTACCAACCAGAAAGTACAATGCATGATTCCTGATGCATGCAGGTCATTTAATAAGAGTGCATTATTGTTCATTTGTCAATTCATCTGTCTTTCACATTATTTAAGATATTATTTGTTGATGAAAATTGTAATATATTTGTGCATAGTTTTTGTTATCAAAGGTTACTTTTTATGTAGTTTTTGTCTCGTCTTTATCTTGGACAAAATGTTGTCAGTGAATATTTTTCATCATAGTTTTTGTTGATGAAAAAATAACGCTGATGTTCTTCCAACTTCCGTCAGCATGGTGTGAACTCGTCTGGCAACGACTTGACTGTAACAGACGTTCATTTATCTGTTAAAGTCCTGCACTCAAGCTGTAAGTTTAAGAGCTTGTAGACCAGATGTGTGTTGAAGTGAAGAGACTTATTTTGACTCATTTTAAGGTTTGATTTTATAAATTGGCCAATCTTTGAACAGTTTGTTGTAATATTTCCCCATAAAAGGCAGAATGGCATGTATTGGGGCTAACACACTCTGAGTGGAAACAAAAGTCCTTTGTTTAATTCTCTTCAGTGTTTTCGATTAGGACCATACACCCAGCCAGTGTTGGGATTTATCTGTGATTGCAGCTGAGGGAGAGTACACAGCCAGCTCCGATGGTGTTTGATGGGGAGCTTAACAAGACCAGCAGTTTGTCACAGGGGTTAAATACGTGGGCAACATCAAAATCTGATCATCAGGGCCTAATGTGAAGCAGCTGTCTGAAGAGACGCAGCCACAGCCCGAGTCATCAAAGTCAATCCTCGGGGAGGAAAAAGAACTGAATAAAGAAGTCTGAGTGAAATGAATGATGCTGATTCAACACTGGGCGACTTTATGAAAACATTTGTTTTGCATTAGGCTTCTCTCACGGCGTGCCAGCGGTGACTAGCGACCCAGATCTTTAACAGAATACACCGACTGAATGATTTTACTGATGTCAACCACACCGAGGTGATGGCAGGGCCCAGCTGGGTTCATCTCAGTGCAGCGCAGATCAGATCATGAATAATGACACTGTCTCTTGTGGTGTTCCACTTCACACAGTAGAAGGTCTCTGTAAAGCACACCCCTGTACTCCATCACTGCAAAGTGTAGTTTTGCCTTTTAATCTTCTGTCTGGGAATTGTGGCGTTTAAAGATAAAATTTGTGTTTATTTTTGGAAACGTTTTAGCCTGGTTGAATAAAACTCCTCGGTTTTTCTTCTTAGAATAATAATCACTCAATCTGCAGTTTACATGTACAAATGCATAACAAGGTAGCATAACAAACCTGTCGGATATTCAGAATCAGAATATTGCATATTTAGTCATTTATATTGAAACAAACTTACTTTCAGTACTTACCGAAGCACATTACCTGCGTTATTAATTACAGTGTTTGCTGTGTTGTGAACCAGATGTTTCCTTTCCTGGCCTGATTCTGGTTTAAGGAGTAGTTGACATTGGAGCTGTTTTATGACCAACAACAGCTTTTGAAGTTGTTAGAATTATTTTCACCTTTTTAAAAACTTGGGGCAGCTGAAACTTTTTCCCCTGTAAAATGGGAGGTTCTCATCCTCAGCCCCTTAATTTCATTAGTGGTTTAACCAACATTCTGGGGCCTCTCTCCTCAAATGTCCACACACATGCTAGAAATCTTGGTGTCACTTTTGATTCTGTCTTAAACTTTAACAAACTGTAGTTCTTAGTAGCTTTTTTCTATATCAGGTCTATGTAAAAAAATACATATTTTCTCTCTCCTAGAGGCCTCAGACTGTTTTTACAGTATCTTTATAAACTCTGTTTATGAGTCATTGTATCACCTTCAAGTCTAAGTACAATACTTACATACTTACATGCTCATGTGTAATGGAGTCGTGCTAGTAAGGGATCCTGGATGTCTTTGTCTTCTTCTTTATCTATCTTACAGACTGATTTGCTCATGAAGGAACACTAATGCAAGGCTTAGAATGTAAATCCCTCACTTGTGTAGTCCTGTAATAGAAGAATTTCTAATTCGTAAACCATTTACAGTGGTTTCATTGTTTGTTTTGAGAGATTCAAGGCGCCTTCAGACTGTGCGACAAATGATTGTGTACGTTTATTGCATGTCACACTGTGTGAGATGGGTATCGTAAAACCATGTTCACGATCTGTACGATATCAATTTGAAGCATGTCAGATTGTGTGATGAATGCATAGTGAATCGTAGCGCTACGATGTCAATAGTAAAAAGTATACGAGAGCAGAGGCACGTCATCTGCTCAAGTCATCCATCTGCACCGCCACAGCTGCAAGGTTTTCTTCTTTGCCAGAATCCCACAAAATTCTTCTTCATTTCACCGCAGTCATTTTGGTTTGTGCGCATGCACGTATGTTATTTTTCCTAAACTTTATTTAAAAATTATGCGTACGAAATGATGCACTGGCCAGTGTATTCTGTTTCATTTCATGTTTGTTTGTAAATGACACTTTTTGCCGAATTTTGTTTCCAAAGCTTCAAATTAGCCATCGGTGGACGTTTTACATCTAGGTCTAGGACCACCGTACTGGATTGACGACCAATTATTTCACCACGTTTCTCTCATGATTGTCAACTTTCATCCGTGCAAAATCGCACAGTGTAGAGGGGCCTATACCCAGCTTTGGTTCAACAGTGTTTGACCAAGGTTTTCTTCAATTTCACCTCTGTTTTTTCAATGTCACTGTAATTTACCACAACATCCCCAATACCTCTAAATTACATTAGAGGCTTTTCCATCTCTGGTTTCTCATTAGCCATACAAACTTTAAAACTTGACTGGCATACCTCCAGGGTGCAAAACAAAATGTGGTCAATCAGTTTATGTGTTGTAGTGAGGTAGGCCTATTTCAGCAACCTGCCAGTGGTGGCTGACCTCATTTATTTTATTCGCCAATGTAGATTTTTGCTTGTGTTTGGCGAGTGGCGGGTGCTAATTTTGGACCCTGCATACCACAACTGTCCCACTGCCAAAACATTCTGGGTGGAACTCACACTTAAGATTAATTACTAATTACTAATTTGAGTGTATCGGGCTAATTCGACAGTAGAATGTCACATACTGGACTGAACGCCCCATACCACATGGGGTGGTGTGAATACATCGTTACACCCCTTTTATCTCCTGTAGAGTGGAGGTTAATCACCCAACATCAATGTGTTTGTTGCTGTCATCAGTTCTGTAATCTGGGATTACAGCTGTGGTTAATCTGGTTATTCAGGGTTTCCATACCTGCCATGTGCACAGTTCCCCTCAACCAGGTAGTGTGCTGTAAAGACATCATATGTTTCTTCTAAAAAGCAAAAGTCAAATCAAGTAAAAAGGAAAAAAAATAGTTTTTTTCTCAAAAACAGTATGAAGGTAAAATAAAAAATAATCCTAACCCAGCATGGAAATTCCAATTGACTGGCTGAGTTTCGCTTGAAGTTAAGGATCGACATTGCAAAGTTTCAGTCGTGATTGTTTTTCCCCTCAAGTACCTGATAATGTTACTTAGTATTAGTGATGGCCTTCAATTTGAGAGCAAGCTTGGCATAGGGAGGCAAGAATCCCTTAGTTGAGTTTTTTTGTCTTTTGAAGGTCATAATTTAATTCAGTTTTATTTATATAGCGCCATATCATAACAAAGTTATCTCAGGGCACTTTTTCATAAAGAGGAGGTCTAGACCGACTCTTTATATTTACAGAGACCAAACAATTCCCACCATGAGCAGCA
>LKNJ01004179.1:0-34635 GCA_002120245.1 Maccullochella peelii | reverse complement strand
CTTTTAGTGGACGGACTTTTCATGGGCGCAGTTGCCCACAAGGATGACGTTGCAGCCTGTTCGAGGATGCCGGCGGAGGCGATCTACTGGACCAGTTCCAAAACTTTTGGTAAACATTAGTCATTTAGACCCCAACATTTGTAAAAATACCAGAGTTTCCCTTTAAGTTTCCTCAAGTTGGACTTCACAGTGCACTGAAATTCTATATGGTAATACACATGTGGTCTGATACTGTCATTGATTAAATCCAACCGATCACATGTACGTATTGTATCAGTATGTAAATCACTGCCTGTTTGAATCCAATTGGAGGACGATCACAGTTGATGGCGGTCGCCTGCTGTGGGTATTATGTTTCAATCCTGCATTTACTCAGAGGGAGTTCCCCTCGCCGTGTTTTCAGAGATGGCCTTTCTGTAAACACAAAAGACGAGGCCTGGGTGCAGGGCACGCCTGTACACATGCATTTGGTGCACATAACAGAAACATCATTTACCTAAACAGCACCTGTTTGCCTCCTTTGAAAGGCTGCCTTGCTTTAACGCCTCCCACAGCGAGCAGGCACGGAGACATCTGGAGTTTGGCAAAATGAGGCTAATTTTTGCTGCTTTTTATAAACGCTTTCCCACAAATCTTGAATGCCCACCAGATAGTGTAGCCTAACATTTGACTCCTGGCTGCAGCTGGGAATTGAACTTGCGATCGTGGGCGAGGGTTTTTCCACTTGGCTGCCCCTTGAGTCTCACTTTCTGATGAGTAGGTTTTTTTTTGGCTGATTGTCTGAGCCAGTCATTTCACAGGTTGTAGTCTGTGTGACAAAAAAGGATCGAGTGAGTCACCTTCAGTGTGAGAAAAGCACCTTTTTCCTGATCTGCTCGTACCATTTCTCCTTATTGCCTCTCCTTTCTCTCACCCCTTCATATTTACTGCAATGCCTCCAGTGATTTCATGCTATTTTTTTGTGCTCCTCTCATCTAGTCTTCTCGCAATCTCACAGAAACGTAGAGGCATTACATCAGTGACCTATACCATCAGCTGTGAGCGGTGTTTCAGTGTTGAACGTACATCTCTAGAGTTTTCATGCCCTATTGCCACTTATCCTCCCTTCATCTCTCTCCCCTGTGGTCTGCACTGCTTGTTTGCATTTCCGTCATCATTGTGCGTAATGTTAGCATTGTGTTCCTAGAACAAAGAGTATCTCATAGCTCTCTCTCTTAGCCTATTTTTGATTGTTTAGTCGTCCCTGATCTCTGAGCCTGAGCAGGTGCTTGCCTTGAGGGGAGCGCTGCAGGGGGTGACAGGCAGTCTGACTAGTTTGGAGATCTGACTGTAACAGTTCATCTGATGTGGAGTGTTACGCAGGCAGATTGGATTGGGGCCTAATATCTGGGTTTATCTGCTGAGGTGCATCAGAGCGAGCCTCATGCAAAACACACACACGCACACACACAGCCAGTCAGCCTCCTAATATGTTTTTACATAAGCAGCACCAGCAACCCCTCAAAGCGCCTGAGAAGTCCCAAAGTGAAAAGGGCAATTTTGAGCGCTTCCCTGTTGCCATAGCGATCGATGCTGCCTTCTTGAGAAAAATGACGTCTTGGGTGGGTTTCAGTGAGCAAACAAAAATAAATCTGAGCGAGCGCTCCTGCCTGCGTGTGCGTTTCTGTCATGCTCTGAAGGTGTCACCCCTACTGGCCATGCTGTCACTGCTGTGCCACCGCGGCCTGCAGTTAGTCATGGCTGGTACAAGCCATGCCCTAGCCACTGCTACCCTTCTATATTTAGGCATGCAGCAACTAGTTTAGTGTTCATGGGTCTGTGAGCCTGTCACGTCCCTGTGGGAATAACACAGCTAATCCCGAACACCTCCCGCTGACCTGATCTAAGATCTGTTACAGGTGCTCAGGCTTCTGCATTGGCATTGCTCTCCAGGAATACAGGATGTGACTTTTTTCACTTTTATTGTCTATATAGCTTATTTTGAATAGAATAAAAATCACACGCGTATTTTGTTAAAGGCTACACAACTTTAACTGACTGCAGCAAACGTCAAAAGACCCACAGTATCAAAATGCCTCAGGAAAGGCAGTCTTGGTTAAAAAATAGCACCGCTGTGCCTCGTTCTGGTGTGACGTAGGCTACACACTACAGTAGTCACAATGTGAGGGTGAGGGTGGGGGTCTTCTATGCAAGGACAAAGGATTTACCACCATCTACATTCACAGCCAGGGTGCGCATACACGCTGAAGATTGGTCCTGGGGAGGGAGGAGGGGGGTTGTGGCAGCACATCGGGGAGATACAGCACCAGGCCATGCTCTTGGCACGAGCCTGGTAACGCTGCAGCGTAGTTGGTGACAGGCCAGAGGCCCTCTGACCTCCCTGTCTTACCCACAGGGGCAGCGCTGCAGCTGGGTAGCCAGCCAGCCAGCCCCCCTCCCAACACTGTGTGTAATGTGCCTCCACGCTGGGAAGAAGTGAAAGAGAGAACTGTAGAGGAAAACCGCGGCAGAGAAATGACAATGTCAGTGAAAACAGAAAAAGGGGGAAGGACCGACGGTTGCATGGTTTCGGTCTTGTGATGCTTTCATTGTTTCTTGTTTCATTAACGCAGTTCTTCTAGACGTCTTTAGCTGATGCACAAAAATGAATTTAACCCTAAATGCCCGTCAGAATTGGCTTCCCCTCCACTGTGTGACAACGAAATTGCCTATTTCTATGTGTGTTCCTGTGGACTCGCATACTAGTGCAATCTGAGAGGCTTGTTTGCACTACATGTTATGACATAAACAGCTATCATTGCTTTGCCCCTCTAGCGCCCTCTTCTCCCCGCTTCTGCAAACATGCTTCAGCTCCGTGGCCTTCATTTCCTTCTCCTCTCTTCTCCTCTCCCTCCTGTAGTCCATGTCTTTACTGTATGTTTCTGTTCAGGGATACAGAAGAAAATGGGATGCCAGCCGTATCCCCCTTTACCCCGTGTAGCAGTGAGGCCATACACAGCGCTACACAACGCCTCTGTTTGGGAGCGTAAAACACTCAGTGTGGGATCTTCTGTAAAGGGCAACCTCACTCAACTCCAAAACTAACGGCCAGCTTGGAGGCAAAACAGAATACAGTATGTGTTTGTCAAGATCACCAAGTAAAGCAGAGTGCTCCGGACTTGAGCTGTCTTGTCAAAATAGCCAGATGTCTTTTAAAGTATAAAAATGTATTTGAATTTGAAACCAGCCATTTTGTGATATTTTACTGTTGTTTCTGCCGTAGCCTCTCTTAGGTTGGTGTTTTATGACCGCAAAGTCACAAGTGTCAGGGGTCAACTCATTTCTGAGTCTGAATTCTGTGAGAGGGAGCCATATTTTCTGTTCAACCACAATTTTTTCCCATAGTTATGCCCCCCTGCCCCGGCGTACTGAACCAGAGAGTCCCCAGAACTATTCCAAGGCTTATAGTCCCGCGCAGCCACGGTCCGGCCAATGAAGTCTCTTATTTGTCCTCCTAAAATTACACAACGTGGACTGGAAAAAAGTCAGCTGGGTTTCAGGACGGAGGTTAAAGTGCTGAGGTATGGATGAACGCCCTGGTGGTTTTAACCGTTACAGTGCTCTGTTAGCCCTTTCTTGTAGCTGACTTGTCAGAACACATTAGTGGTTAAGTTTTGCTCCCGAGGTCACCTCAGGCAAAGTCCTCTGTCATCTAGATACAGAGAGCGTTGTGTGTGTGCATACAGCTGACATGAAGAGGTCTTCATGTGCCTCCACCTTTTTATCAGTTTTTACTTTCATGCCTCTGGGTGTGTGTGCAATGTTTGTCCATCAGTAGTGTTATGTCCGCTCCTACAGCTGCCTTTCATAGTGCTATTACAGTCTGGCTGAAATGAACTGAGTACACATAAGGTCAGGCATCTTTTATAAATGGGCTTTAACTCTGAAGTACAATTAATCACATACACAAACATCACAACAGTGGGTCATTTGAGAATGACAATTATCTCAATATATTGCAGCTATAGAGGAGCTGTGGCAATATGAGACAAATAAAAGTGCTCCATAAAGGCCAAAGACATCGGTGTCCAAATGGCAGGTGCATCAGAAGAGGGGGAATTATTCAATATGTCATGGAGAAGATGATCCATAAAATAATGATGATCATTATTCCAAACAAAGAGGAACAATTATCATGTGGCACAATAGTGGATTTAAACATCTCCCATCCAAAGCTGGTTTAATAATGAAAAAACAATGACTGATTAATAAGAATGGAAGTCCATGCTGAAAATGAATATACAAATCCTTTATTCAATCATGGATAGACCAACCATTATAATGTTTTCATATAGCTGAGACCAATCAATGCATTATGATTGAACTTTAATAAAAAGCCTTTGATGAACAAGGCGGGGGGGCGGGGGGGGCTCCATGTGCCCACCGTTCTGAAGTTGAACTTGAACTTGAATTTTTTTGCTTGCAGGTTTTAAAGCTGCATTAATTGATTCTTCTCCTGAAAAACACTGACATTAATGTATTACCACTTTCATAGCTATATGGCAGCAGCTCAGTCCGTATCGATTTGGCTTGGGAACCAGAGGGTGGCCAGGTTAAGTCCGGCACGGACCAGTCGGTGTGGAGTGTGGACCGGTAGCTCGAGAGGTGCCAAATTTAAAACGGCTCACCTGGTAGAGCGCGTACCATTCAGGCTGAGTCTTTGCTGAAGCAGCCCGGGTTTGACTCCGACCCCGACTCTTTGCTGCATGTCATCACCTCTCTGTCTCCCACCTTTCCTGTTGATCTTTAGCTGTCACTATATAATAAAGGCTAAAATGCCCAAAAACAAAGTACGTCTTCTTAACGTTCTAGCAAACAGAAACCCTACAGTACCCACATTAGCATTCATTTGGAGTCAGGTTTTGGGCCACCTAATGAAGTGTAATATTCACTGCTGTTTTAGCTCTGTTCTGTTCTCCACCAGCTCAGAATAATGTCTGGGTCTTCAGCTTGCTGAATATTTAATTTTCTTCACTAACTAGTCCCTAACTTTGTCGGTCTGCAGTTTGGCGCTGGGCAGTTAGCTCACAGTGGGGTTCTCAGAGACTTTTCACTGAAAACAGCTGCCTGCTGCGCTGGAAACAAGGTTGATAATACAATAAACTAAAGAAGCTAAAAAGCTCTGTAGCTGCAGAGTTGGGTGATAACTTCCCAGACGTTTGTCACTACAAGTGCCCCCTTTCACAATGCACATTGTAATATCCTTTGTTGTTAAATGAACAGTTCGACATTTTGGGAAAAAATGCTAATTCTCTTTCTTGCTGAGTGTTAGATGACAGGATCTCTCATGTCTGTATGGGGCCATATGAAGCTACAGCCAGGAGAGAGTTAGCTTAGCTTAGCATAAAGACTGGAGAAAGGGGGAAACAGCTGGCCTGGCTCTCTCCAAGGGTAAAACAATACACCTACCAGCACCTCTAAAGCTCACTAATTAACACATTATATCTTATTTGTTTAATCCGTGCAAAAAAGCGAAGTAGGTAAAAATACCAGGCAGATTTTCTTACCTCTGGACAGAGCCAAGCTATTTCTCTCCGTTTAGTCTTTGTGCTAAGCCCAGCTAAGCGCTTCATATTTATTGTACAGATATGAGGGCAGTATCAATCTTCTCATCTAACACAAGAGGGCGAATAAGGGTATTTCCTCAAGGGTCAAACTATTCTTTAAATGTAAAACGTATCTAGTGGAGATAGAAGTCTGACCTGAGTGACTCTCGAGCCTGAAGTCTACAGCTCTGGCTTTAATAAGGGAAATGAAAATGGCCTTTATCCAGGTTTGCTTCATGACTGAACTTCTTAAAATGTCTCCAGTCATTTGCACATTTCTTAGACACATCATATATCACCAAGACAGAGTCTTCCATGCTGATTGTACCTCGTGAGTAAAATGATACTTGTTGTTATTCTCACCTCTTCAAAGCTCTCTCTTAAACTGTGCTCTGTTTACTCTGGCCTGGTTCCTTCCCTCTTTATGAGCTCTGACAGACCCTGCAGACGAGGAGATAAGATCACACCAGTAGCTAAAACCAGTGTGTATTTGTGTTACTACTATTAAGGGACAGTTGCTGCTTTGAAGGGTATAAGGAATGAGTGTGTGTATGGATGCAATGGTAATGTCTCAGAGTGTGTAGTGTGTTTCTGACCAGCTGGCGTGTCATTATCAATCAGGGTCCCATAGACTGTAAGGGAGGATGAGGCCACAGGGGTTCAACATTAGTATTTTTACATACGGTACAATATCTCAACTGTACTGTACTTCAGGGTCAAATCATGTCCACGCAAAATCATGCACAACAGATGTCGACTGTGTTACCAACTGTGCGTGAGGAACCTCGTATCCGGCCCCTAAATCACGAGGAGGAATCCCACAGCAGCTTGAATGTCGGTTACTATCCCAACACAAGTCTGTTGAACTGACTCTTGAGCTACTGCCCATCGCTTTGGTTTGCCAAGTCATGTCTGCCTGTCGCTCGACAAATCAACTCCTAAGTGTGTGTCTTTTACAAAATAAGCTTGACCCCGCAGCATGCCAGCTCGTGTGTCGTGGGGAGGAAGGGATGTTTGGGAATCAAGCTGAGCAGGAACACACGACAGCTGCTTGTTGGAATAACAGAGTGGCTGAAATGACTACACCGCATTGGTCATATTACCCACCCGGGCTTTTAATAGGCTAGCTTGCCTGCGGAGAGAAAAGATTAGCCTGATCACATATCGTAGATTCAAGTGTTTTGAAAGGTATGCGACAGAGGGATATGTCACCATCTGTGTGTTCTTTGTAAAGGTGCATTGTAAGTTGAGAGGCTTTCGATGAAGCACTTTTCTCCACAAAATGTTTTTTTTTTTTTTTTTCTGAGATATTTCCAAGTTAGGTGTTTGTTCTGTACTTTGATGTGTATTGATAGTTCATTGATGAAATCCTCTGGGTTTCAGCTCTCTGTTGGATTCTCCATCAGACTGGCTTGTCACAACGATTAAGTCATGCTCCTGCTCCGCTGGATCTGGATTCTGCATGCGTATGGCTACTGAGGTTTTAGGAAAAAATATTTGTCAAAGTAATTTATATCTTAGCCGGGGCTGCGGTGGTGAGGATCGTGAAGTAGAATTATTGCTCTTGGCAGTTTGCAGGGAGATGGAAAACCAACCGTCGTTATTGGTTTTATAGGAGAATTAAATATATTTTAATGAGAGATTTTATTCATAACTTATATTTAGATCTAATCCTCAAACTATAAATTCTGCATATTTGTTCTCCGCAGCTCCCATGTGCTCCGCAAGGCTTTATCTGTTTTCTCCTTTGCGGAAAATTGAAATTAAAGACACAGCCAGTTGTTAAACACACACTCGGCTCTAACCAATTTCCTGTCGCGATTAAGGAGTAGTGTACTTTGTAAATGCCCCCAAACCACCAGTATGACAATGGTTAAGTGAGGCATTTCCACATAATCCCACTGTAAATTGTTTAAGTAAATCATACGTTAAGTAAGAGTGCTATATGTCTACACACAGTATTTCTCTGTACTCTGAGTCTTATTGTACTTCTCTACCTTTGCCGCCTGTCTGCTACTATTCCATTGTGTAGTATGTGTTGTGAATATACCTCTGACAGTTTGACTGGTGCATTATCACCTGTGACAGCCAAGTGGCAAACAAATCCCTTCTTCTTTTAGCCTATTCAGAGAACCTGCAATACATGCAAGGAGGATACACTACACTAAATCAAACAGTCCTACCCCAGTACAGTGATGCCAGTTGAGGAATATAACAAAGTATACACTGAATATTATTACTGATGTATGACAAAGTTGATAAAGTCACTCGTTACTGATGACAGACCACCATTTTGGAATATTTTGATATTGTTTTTGAAATAGGTTAACTCTAAAGACACCGATCAGATTTTTAGCTGCTAAAGGAATCATATATAGTATACAGGACTTTTTATAAAGCATTATAGGATAAAAATGTGTTTTGATATTTTATTATATAATTCTTGCTGATAGTGTTTTTTTTCATTCTTCATCCCTGCATATTACTCGTCCCCAACACTATGCTTGTAAACCCTTAAAACTTCCATACATAGTGGATAATGTAATTAAAATAAGGGTTGGGGTTGGCTAATTACAGTCACAGCTAACGGTGAGTAAACTGACAATTTCCTTGTATCTGTCTGCCAGATTTCAACTGAAACTCAAACTAGTGACGCGTTTCTTACATGCCTGCATCTGATCTGCGCCGCCCAGCAGTCACACTGTGTTATAGCCCCTGAACGCCGAAAGCATCAGTCCTCCATCATGCTGAGGTAGAGTGCAGGGGTGCCCACATTGTATCTGAAAGAACAGGGATGACAGGAGGGCTTCCCTACTCTGCTGAAAGCTCTCTAGGAAAGCTAGAAATGTCCTCACTTTCCTGACATTTAAAGGATCTCTGATATCTGAAGACGCCATGGGGTTTCTCCATGATACCGCTGTACAGAACCACTGAGAAAATTGGGCAGTCTGTTGATTTTTAGTCATCCTGCTTTCAGGAATCAGCTTGTTGTGCCTCAGAATGACTTTTAAAACAAAGATAAAGAGACTGGAGTGTGTCTTTTGTGCAACAAATATGGTCAGCATGTCCTTCATGTAATGGGAAGTGTCAGAGGCAAGTCAAAACAGCATCTTCACACGTCTATTCTGGTTTTAGAATGGCCGTCTGCCCTTTGAAAAACACCCATTGAGCCAAATGAAACCTTCACACAGTGGAAAATTGAAAAAGCTCCCTCACAGCTGGCATTTATTAAAATCCCACATCGTCCTAGTTCTTTCTCTCGAAACCTATTTTTTGTTGTTTTTGTTGCAATTCCCCCTCTGCCTTGTTTTGACGTGGGATTACAGAGGACTTCTTACAGGGTTAGGTTGTTTTGACCACTTCTGTTCCTTTTTGACTATGTCACGTGCACTTGCCAAAGTCTGACTTAATCTGTTGTTTTGCCCTTTTTTGTCCTTAAAGGGTGATTATTTAGAATGTGTCATTCACAAAATTACTCCTTCATTCATGAGCACTTGTTTTAGTGTGAATTTGACGTTTTCTGTTCATTAGTGAATACACTGTGAAGAAGCTGTTGCTGTAAATAGTTTCTACCATTTAGCCAACTGTATTTATGGTCATCATAGTATTTAAATACTCTCTCCTATTTTGGCATGGACATGATGTTGATTTTCTGTTGGCACTACGCATGTATGTCTGCGTTGATTCATATTCCAACTTTGGCACCGTGTCATTTTACTCGGCTTATTTCTCTCATTACTGAATCCTGTTAGATATACTAATAAAATGTGATAAAAGCAAATGTGAAAATGTTTACAGCTGTCAGGTCAGATAAAATGGTAAATATACTTTGCAGCTTGCATTTGATAGAGAGGTCGTGATTATTGAACACACCAACATAACTTTTTAAAATAATGGATCATAATTGTACTTTAAGGGGTTGTCCAAATAATAAATAAATAAATAATAATTCCTATTGTTATTTTCAAGCTAATCTAAATGCAGTAGCAATTAAAACTTAAATGGTTAGTCGATCAATAGAAAATTAACTTACCATCTAACTCGAGAGTTAGATGAGTAGATTGATGCCACTCTCATGTCTGTACAGTAAACACGAAGCTACCGCTAGCAGCTGCTTAGCTTAGCTTAGCATAAAGACTGGAAACATGGGAAACAGATAATCTAGCTCTGTCCAAAGGTAACAACATCTGCCTACCAGCACCTTTTGAAGCTCACTAATGTTATATCTCGTTCACTCCAAGCTAAGCTAACCGGCTGCTGGAGCTAGCTTCATAGCACACAGGTATCAATCTTCTCATCTAACTCTCAGCAAGAAAGTGAATAAGCGCATTTCTGAAAATGTCAAAAACTATTCCTTTAAATAAAAATAAATCACTGATTCAAGCTGCTTGGTCTTCTATGGTAGTACATTTAAATGTCTTTGGGTTTTGGACCATTGGTCAGACCAAACACACCATTTGAAGAAGTCACTCTGGGCTCTGATGGGCGCTTTTCACTATTTTCTGACATTTTATAGACGAAAAAATGTAATTAATTAAACTAGAAAATAATCAGCAGATTCATTGATAATGAAAATATTTGTTTGTGGCAGCCCTGGGAGTAATGTAACTGCAGTATAGTTTTATGTTTGCAGGTTATTTCACTGACAAACAGTTGAATGAGCAGGAAATGGTGGTGAAATATTTCATTTTTTAAAAGATCTAAGCTCGCAGTTTGTAGCCTTTAGCAAACAGTAAACCATACCGTCTCTCTCACAATGAATATATTCTTTCAACCTCTGTAATCCTGTATCTTGGCTTCTGCCTGACTACTCATGAATAGAAGAATATAATGATTTTTGAACAGATTGCAAAGCTTATGCATACATTGAGCGCCTCAGCTAGAGGAAATGAAAGAAGTTGCTCTTGTTCTCGGTCTCGTTCTCTCTGTGCACCTGGATGAACCTTAATGCATGTCAAGCAGCTTCCTCGTCAACCATCTGGTGCTTCATCCTACAAGGCCTCTGATCCTCGGCCTTATGCTCCGTCTGCTTGAACCACCAACCTGTCTGACTTCCCTCCAGGGCTTCCGGCAGCGACCTTTCCTTTGTACGCTAACCTGAACGTGCTTGGGCCGTTTAGTGCAAAGTTCAGCCTTTCTATCATCAGATCAAGCTCAAAATCCCTGCAGAACTGTACAGAAAGAGCTGAGATCAAACCTTTGATCAATGCCCGATCAAACCACTAATGCTAATCCCATCCTTTTTTGTCAAAGTCCCACAGCCCTGTCAGGTGAACTCACGTAGCCCTTCATCAACACCACCTGTCATGTTGAATTGATTTTAAACTGGATATTATTTAACACTTTTAAAATCTTCAATTAATTTAATGATTATAAAAGTGGATATTAATAATTGTAAAAGTGGATATTGTCATGCTACAGTAATGTTTTCATGAAATTGAACTGTCAATGTGTAGGTGGTTTGGTCAAGCTTGTAGTATTACCACTTGGATTGGCTGAAGCTGGATGTTAGCTAACCATTTATCCATTACTTTTAGCTAACCATTTCATCTTTTAGCTAGTAGCTAACTATTTAAACTGACTGTTTATTCATTAATTTCTTTGAGCTAACTATTTCATCTGTTTATTCATTACTTTTAGCTAACTATTTCAACAATAATTCATTACTTTTAGCTAACAATGTCAACTGTGTATTCATTACCTTTAGCTAGCTGTTAACTATTTAAACTGACCATTTTTCCATTACTTTAAGCTAACTATTTAAACTGTTTATTCATTCATTTCTTTTAGCTAACTATTTTTTACTGTTTATTCATTACTTTTAGCTAACTATTTCAAGTGTTTATACCTGCTGACTGGCTTGCTTGCTAACTAGTTTTATGCACTCAACACGTAGTGTTCAGGTGTTACAGCGGACTTAATATATTGATATATTTTTAAATCAAATTGTAATTTCTATTTTTTTCCGTTCTTTTCCATTTGTTTTTAAATCTTCCCTTGGCAACTGCAGAAGTATCCCCTCTAGTACAGGTACCCCTTGTTGGGAATCACAGCACTTATGAATCTAGTCAGGTCGGGCAGTACTCCTCTTTAAACCCATAAATCAGCTGTATCCTGTCCTGAGCTGCAGCCTCTATTTTTTCCCAGTGTCGACAGAGTTATGACCTTCCCCTGCGGAACAACTTTCACTCCAGTGAACAGCTGCTGTTTACCCCTCCTAATCACATGCAGCTGAACATCCATCAGACCACTAATGAATAAAATTGCATCATATCATGCCCTCCCCGACTGTAACTTAATGATGCTCCATGCTCTATCGCACACTTTCACTGTAGCCTTTTTAACTGGGCCCACCCACTGTTCTTACCGGCGTTTACAAGGATTGAAGCACCACATCTTTGTGGGCAAGTGTCTAGAGGACTTGTCTGTCATGGGCGAGTCGAGCTGTAAAACTACCGCTGAGAGCTGTTAAATGCACCGTTTTACACACTGTTTTCCTCTTACATGTATTCAAGATCTCCAGACTAGCTTTTAATACTGTTAACTAATTTGCTGTTGTAAACTTTTACATTGTTATGGTGTCTGCTGTTTCGTTAGAACTCGGAGGTTTGGTTAAAAAAAAAATGGGAGAGAAAATGGTCTGGTAAGTGTGTGTAATTGGTAATTTCTCCATTTGAGGACAAATGTGCAGCAGGACTCATTACAGCTGAACCCATCAGTGACAGAGAGAAAAAGCTTTGTCTTTTATGGTGCTGTAAACACAGTGTGAAGTTGCATGCTTATTGGCTTCTCTCTAATTAAACTGGGACACAGAGGACTAGTTAAAACAACCCACACATGTGATCCCGCAGGCTCCACAGACAGCGGCCATGTAATTGTTCCACGACAAACGTCACAAGCTTTTTTTTCTTGGAGAAGGCATGTTCTCAATTTACAGAATATACTAGCAAAGGAACATATATAATAAATATGGAGTCAGGAATGCCATGAAATAGATCTTCACTTTTGATTCTCAGCTTTTACTTTTCTTTTTTTTTCTTTAAACCAATATTTGTTAAATGCAAATGTCATGGTTGATAACTATTTTGAATCATTGTTGAATATCCATGAGCTACATTTTGACCCTGTCCTTTGTGGTTGCACTTCATACCCAGCCTGGCCCCATGAATGAGAGAACTGGAGGAATGAGAACTGAAAATGTCGGCGTTTCAGGGGGCTGGAAACAGAAGTAACTCACCCACCTGCAGTGTGTGCCTTCCTCTTTCAGTTCACAGCACATCCTAAAGGCTCAGCTGGGCCGGGCTCACATTTGCTCCACATGAACATTATGTAGTGCCGTGGTAAACCGTCGAGGGTGGCAGCGGCAACATAGCAACACACCAGACTCATTTTATACTCTCCATCACTGTGTGCTGGAAGACACTATAGAGACGGCTGTGTACTGCACACTGTTACAACTCACCCTACCTCATGATGTCTGTGAGATGCTGATGTGCACTTATTTTTTTCCAGAGGTAAATCCCACTTATCTTTGACCTACTGTGTAACGGACCACTTAGCCTTCCCCAAGATGGAAACAGTTCTCAGTAGCATGTAGCATGTTGCAGGCATACACTGTTAACTGAAAATATTGCCAAAAGAAAAGTGGAGCTGCAGCCTTAGGTGGAGTTCAGACAGACATTATGTCATCCATCAAGGCACCAATTAAAAACACGCACATTCCTGGTGGATTCATTTGTAATGTAAACAGTGTGCTGCACTTCTACCAGTTACCTCGTGCTGTTTTGCTGTGATTCTTTTCCGAACTTGTTAAATCCTTCCTAACAGTATTAGACGCCCAAACACTGTGCAGTGTTTTGGCGTCTGATGTGCCTTCAAACTGATGGATCTATTTGGAGCTGCAAATAGAATTGCCGAAAGAAAATAAATTGCGAGCTATTTTGATAATCGATTAATAGGTTCAGTCATTTTTCAAACAAAACTGTCAACATTTGCTGCTTCCAGCTTCTTAAATGTGAGGATCTGCTGCTTTTCTTTGTCATTCTTTGGGTTTTGGACAAAAGAAGCTATTTGAAGACGTCACTTTGGGCTCTGGGAAATTATGATGAGCATTTTTCACAATTTTTTGACATATTACAGACTAAACAATTAGTTGATTAATCGTGAAAATAATTGGCATATTAATCGATAATGAAAATAATCATTACTTCCAGCCGTTCTTTACTACTGCAGTCTTTCTATCTTTCGTTTGATGATTGCAGGTGAAGGTAAATAGAATTAGTCTGATTGTCCGTCACAGTGTGTTTCCAGATGACGTTGTACTGCGTTGCAGCAAACGTTGAGCCTAGTGCAACTTTTTTTGCAGGATGATCTTGCGTTGACGTTTCCCCTTAGCATGCAGCGTTACTGTCGGTCTGAACACGGCTTTACAGGTCAGTTTCAGGCTTGTTACATTCTCTGTGAAATTGGTCGATGTAAATAAAAACAAATATGTGAATAGGTTTTGTCACTCACTCACTATGACCCTATCTGCCCTCTAGCGGTCATTAGGGACATGCCACTGTTAACAGACCACGTACTGAACCAGGATAATTCATGTTTCGGAGCGAACTTCCTCTTTGGCTGCAGACAAATCCTGCCTCTCTTGTCAGTGTTGTCAGATATTTCCCCCTACTATGCAACTAACCCTTATCTTTACCCTTTGTAACATAAAGATGGACTAGTTTTTGGCTGAGATGCAGAGCCTGGGAGTGAGTGTTCCCTGACAGGCTCAGCTCAGGGCAACACAGACTGAAATGCTGTGAATGTTCTCAGTTTTTGTGTTGCTGTTTAATATCACAAACAAGAAGGCAACAAAAAGGGTACATAAGACAGACTTTTTTTTTTTTTCCCCTCCGTAGGGAATGAAGGAGTGGATCATGTTAAAATGGTGATTTATGTGATTTGAATGTGAAAGGCAGCTGGCTGTGTTGGCAGGCCACTCAGCCTACATTGCTTCTCCCACACATTCACGGTCACGCTTTAAATGTGAACCCATCAGCTGTTTCACACCCTGTACTGCATTAATACACGCACACACACACGGATCATCTAACTACATGAACACATAATACCAATACTTACCCAATGACCACTCATGCCTACGCCCACCAGGCACACAAACGCTCACTCCCACGCATCATCCAACCCATATGCACCATCCATATATCCAGCCATATGTTCGCACTCCTCACAACCACCTACAGTGCGTACACATGCATCCACTCTGCATGCACATTCCCTGTGTGTGTTGTCACTGGTTGCTCGATTGGCTTCCATGTGACTGACCATTTTCTTTCTGTATGCTGGGCCTTTGAACTAATTGACAAGGTGGGTGGTTGGTTGGCTGGGTGGGTGGTTGGCTTTGGGTAGCTGGGGGAACGGGAGTATAAATATCCATATGATGGATAGACGACCTCCACCTGGGAGTCCACATACCTACCATACTCCCCCTCAGCCCTGATTTTCACCCTGTTCTTGACGATTTTAGAGGTGTAGGATGGCAGGAAGAAAGCAAACAAGGTGAATGTCGGTAAATTCATGTTTTCAGCTGCTTCTCAGAGCTTTTTACAGCCTGACAAATCTGAAGTGTGAGTGCGGCATAAAAACAAACAGCAACCTCTTCACATTTCTGTTGGTTGAGAACAGAAATGTTGAGACTGAACGACTGAATTTTTATTTCAGGTTGGAAGTGGAACGTGTGAAACCAATTAGTGCCTCAAAGAGACCTTTTTGATGTAGATAGGGATGTTCTGTCTTTGGTATCCTCCGGTCAGAGTGCCGGGTCAGCTGCTGGAGCTAGCAGGGACACGGTGTCTTGCTCAGCAGAGGCCAGGCAGGATTAGGAGCCTGCTGGGCTGTCTGGTTTAAGGCTGCTCTTTCAACGCCTCACAGCTACTTATAATATGTGCAGCTGTTGACACCTCCTCCTTATTTTCTACTGCTGTCAGCGGAAGGCTTTCTTCCGCCTGGTTCAACTATCATGAAGTACTGTCACTTTTCTCTGTATGACCTTTGTAGGCTGTCATTCCCAACCTCTCTCTCCCCTCCACACCTGTCAGCTCTCAACTGTCGACTCTTCCCAAAAATGCTTTTTAAAAAAAGAAAACCTTACCTGATGGTTTTATTTTTTAATAACATAAACTTCATCTGTCTTACGCCGTGTTCAGACGGACAGCAACACTGCATAAAAGCATGCAACCCCCTCATTCATTTCAATGAGGCCGGCCTGTAGACCTGGCTAAACTTTGCAGTGCAGTGTCATCAGACAAGGCGCTGTGTTGGCCAAACACATATGTGCAAGCACACACTCCTGCTAGATTACTGTGTAATTTGAGTGCTGTATTTGTTCTGTTTACCTGGCGATCAATGTGAGAAAAATAAAGTAATTGCCGCCTGGATCATTTTCCAGAGTTGTACAAACCTTGTATTATAGTTTAGTCTGCAGTGTTTTGGTGTCTGATAAGCTTTCATATTCATGGATCTGTTACTCAAACCGGGCTTCCTGGATCCTGTGTCTGTCTCCCCGACACCCCGACCAAAAGATGGTCTGTTGATGTTTTATACAGACCTAAATTACGAACATATTGTCTGATGAAAAACATCTCTAGTGTAGAACGTAATGTGATGAAATATTGAACCAAAGTGTGCAGTTATGTTCAGGTACATTAGTGTTAGCTACAGAAGCAGGCAGGTTTAATGGTTTTTCCTGAAAAGAAAAGGCTTTATTTGTTATGTGATTCAGGTTAGACTGAAGATGAGGTCAGTTTTATGTTTTATTGCTCATGTTTGGGGAGGAGGTAGAGCGGGTTGTCCACTGATCACAGGGTTGACGGTTTGATCCCCGGCTCCTCCCGATGATCAGGCCAGCACGCTGCATGGCGGCTCACTGCCGTCGCTGTGTGGGTGAACAGCGTTATATAAATGCAGCCATTTACCAGTTAAGATTATGTTGTTCATCTCTGGTGACTTCTTCTAGTTGGATGATTCTAAAAAACTCGACTTGTTTAGAAAGGGAACTTCTTTCATGGCAGATTGGAAAAGGAGATTTGTATATATGTAGGAACTTTTGGTGTCTTATTGGTCCGTGTGGACTGGGCACTTTGTGTATTTGCATGACACAATAAATAACATTACTGACTATTGTGTAAAATCACATGACATTTCTGACATAAGCATAACATGTAAAATGTAGTGTATGTGCTGTGGACATGAATGATGTGAAGATATATGACATCCGTCCTTGAAAGCACAATGTGACATGTGGCACTATCTAGAAATGGACAGGCCTTTTTCACCTGTCATGTGAAAGCACAACTACGGTCAAGCATAACTTTAAAAAAAAAAAAAGGATTAAGGGAAAGGCAGATGAAACAGTTTGACAGATTTCATTATGTTTAAATAGCAATATTTTCTCTGAAAATGGTGCACTAGAGCGCTTCTTGAAATGATTTGGGACTTGAACTGGAGGCTGCTGGAGTGAAAGGCAAATCAAAGCACCACGCGACCTTCATTCTCTTTTCATTGTGCTATTTTAATACCACTGCTGTCTGTTTCTAGTTGTGCCTCTGTCATGTAATCCTTTGGTGGTGGGGAAATATGCTGTATTTCTCTCCTTTTTTGATGCGCGGAGCACATATTTGCATTTTACGACATTATGCTAATTTCATAAGCATGCTGAATATACCAATCCGCAGCTCAATGTTAAATATACAAAACCAGAATTTGTCAGAGAAGCCAACTCTGGGTCTTTGTGTTGCAGACTAACGGTACAGTTTACAGGCTCCATGCAGAGAGAGAGACAGAGCGAGAGAGACAGAGAGAGAGAGAGAGACGGGGCCGACAGTGGGCATTCATCCTCTCAACATCCACAGCCTTAATTAGAAGCCTAATTACACAGGGAACTGGGATGCCAGGGAAGAAAAGAGGACGGGATGGAGGAGGCAAAGAGAGGAGAGATGGGGGGGGGGGGGGGGTTTCATGCTTCAGAATGGCAGTGCTCAAAAATAGACCCCCCACCACCACCACCGCCGCCACCGCCATACATCTCGTCATCTGCACCATGTGACCTGCCAGGGGACCAAAACACAGCAGCTGCACAGGCCGCTGAAGCGGGCCCCCGTGCCTGAGTCACCCCCTCTCTGCAGCTCCCCTCGGCTTTACAGAGCTTTAAAGTGAGTTTGAGCTCATTGTTTAGCTGTGCGGCTCACAACTTCACTGTGTTGGTTCACTGTCACCCGCTCGCACGGCGGCGTTTTCAGAGAGAAAGCTCTAAAAACCCACTGCTCGCTACCTGCTCTGCACCAAACAGCAGACAGACACAAGTTGCGTTTACATGGACCCATATATTCCAATAATAATCGGAATAACAGCCCAATCAGAATAAAAAGGCCTCATGTAACCACCTCAGTCGGAAGAGACTGGCCCGATCCGGCCCCATCGGAAGGAATTTTCATTTGGGTAGAGAGGGGGGGGTGTTGATAATCAGTTCATAGGAAAATATTAGCACCTAATAACCATGTAAACGCTTAATCCGAGCCTTTCTCTCTGGTTGGAATAAAGAGATTCTTTCTGCACACGTCTGCCCCACGTGGGGGAACATCAGGTGACCTGAACGAGTTTTCAGGAGGGACAGAAACCAAACTGCCCTGTGGCTGATACAACTTTTTCTCTCTCGAAACAGCGAGTTGTTCAAAAGATGAACGAAGCCGAATAAAAACTTCTGCAGATTAAGATGCTCAAAAGAGTCAAACGAATTCTATTCTGATTAAATACTTCGGGGCATGTAAACGCACGTCTTATCGGATCACTTTATTTAGCGTCCATGTAAACAGTTAAGTTGGAATCTCTAATCAGGATGATTTCAGTCGGGCTGAAGAAACATTGTCCAGGTAACTGCAGCTACAGTTAGAGACCATCTGGTGGAGCGTTTAGCAGCTAAAGAGCCAGATATTTCACCAGGTCGACACAAACACGACACCACATGACATTTAAATATCACGACTTGTGATGAAAAGGCTTATTGTGGTAGCTAAAGAAATAGAACTGCTGTGTAAACTGTATCTGTATCGATGCACTAACACTCCCATCTTTAGTTTCCTTTATAGATGCCTGATAGTTTCAGGCGATACAGATTTAACATCCTATCTTTGACTGATTTCTAATTCTAGAACGTTATAATAGTATTTATTTTTATTTTTTATCCGAAAAACAAAGTTGGCAGTACCACTTTCAGCCCTGAGCAATGTCTGCAAGGTATTCCTTTCAGGCTGTATACAGTCCCAACAACCTTTACCAATAAGGCAGGGCAGCCTGTATGTAGACTGAGAGGCAAAATAAGTCGGCCAAGTTATTATCATGTGTGGTTTGAGCACAAGATAATAACTAAAGGAGACTCGCATGAGTGTGTCAACATTTTTATCAACCCTTCTCATATCTATCTCACACAACGTTAGCTTGCACAGCCCTTAGGCATTATACTGTCCCTTGATTCTTGGATGCAACATGTACATCTCTCTCTCTCAGGCCCTTTGTCACTTTCTCACCCTCTCCTCAAACCTGTCGCTGCTGCAGGTTTCCATTTCTCTCACTCCATCTCCCCTCTCTGTCCCTTTCCTCTCACCCTCCTCTCAGTTGCACAGCCGAGCAGTCGTCTCTTAATTATTAACATTGACGTTAATGGAAGCCTCCGGTCTCTAGCCTCAAAAGCCCGACGTATCATCACCGTTGCCGTATGTGGCTCACCATGCGTATGTTTCTGAGGGCACTAACAGCAGCGTCTGCGATGGTTGCTAACATGCTGATCTGTCGACTGATGAAACATTGATGAGGATGCTACAGTAGGTCTGACAGGACTGCTCTTCCTGCGTGTGAGATTAGATGCAGATTACCATCATATGCTGGCTGCCTATGCTGTCAATAAGTTAGATGACCTACTTAAAGTAAAGAATGTATTCAAATTAAAAGACCTAAATCTGTGTGACTGACCTTTCTTGTATCAATAAGAGGTTGTTGCAAAATTTATAGGAATGGAAATAACTCAAATTAGAGCAAACATAACACAATGAGCAAAAACTAAATGTAAGCATTTATTTTCTACAATTTTTGCAAATTATACAAAAATAACTTCAATTTCCAGCCTCAAATGGTCTGACAACATCTTCTTGCTCTCATATATTAACGAACTTACAGCAAAAACTGTCAAAAAACAAAATTTGGGTTCAAAAATGATTATCAGTAAATATAAACAAACAAAACCTGCAATTGAGCAAAACTACAGCCAGTGCTGTGCTCAGTTTTTATCCAATTTTGTGCCAATAAAATGTGATCATTTTTCCCAAGTGTGTTTGTGTAGAATATTACATTGATGTACTTTAAGTATTTAATACACTGAAACACATAAATACTGACAATTAATGAGCACACACCTACAGAAATCCCTGTTTCGCTCCTCTGGCTTACAACATGCCAAGGAATGCCAAATAACCTCTGTATGGAAACAATAGAGGGTTATTCTGCGCTACACAAATGTGTTTCCGTTTGTGTCTAACGAGGTGTTGAGTGATAACCCCCTCGCCGTCTTTGTGTGCTGCGGCGACTGACAGCTAGAATTACTGACGCTCGGCCAGTAGCTTCGGTCTCTGTTGCAGCACACACAAGGATCTAAAACAGGAAGTACGATTAGCAGAAAGTTGTTTTGATGAAGCACAGTGTGTTCTGTCACTTTATCATAGATATACGTTCGTTTTATCCCCTGGCTCAGACTGCAGACTAACAGGTGCTTCAGGATTGCATTTGCATTATTCCTGTGCACCTGTGAGAAACATGTTTTAAACAGCTTTCAACGTTTCACCAATGCAAACACTTACACTGTAAAAAATATTATTTTGGTCTTTTTAGTTATTAGATTAGTTGGATTATTTAGTCACATTTTAAGTGTCTTCATAAAGGAGTTTATCTTTTGGTCCAGTCTGTTTGTTAGTTAGCAGGATATCTCAAAATCTGGTGAACACATGTCAACGAAATCTGGTGAGAAGTTATGAGCCAAGGAGGAACTCATTAGTTTCTGATGCAGATAGTGCCGCCACCATTTATAAACCAATTTACTTTTGGCTAATAACCATGGATTTATTAAGAGAACTGCATGTCCTGTTCCAAGATGGTGTCCATTCATTCCAATAAAAGTTGCTCACCCAGTACATACGCCAAAAAAGTTTTTCTTTTCCTGGGTGGCTTCCATGTTGTGCTGCCCACTGCACCCACTGGCTTATACCATTTACTATATACTGAGAAGATGTCATACACATAGATCGCTTTTCTACGTTCCGAGAAAGTTTAACAATATTAAATCTTCAAAGAGTAATGAATTGGCGTAGTGTGCCATTCGGTTTGGTCACACCAGCGTTCACAACAGCAAAGTTTAGCGGTGAAAATCAATTCATTTCAATGGATTTGTCACAGAACTTTCATTGGAATAAATGGGGCGCCATCTTTGTACGCTGCATCCAGTTCTCCTTAATACATCCATGTTGTTCCCGCTGTCTAGCGTGTTAGCAGTTAGCTTGCCAGCTACTAGCCCTAGGCCCCCTAGTCTACCTCACCTAGCTGTTCACCTATAGTTGGCACAGCAACATGATCAATGTAAATGACCATGAATCAGTGTTCATGAGTCTGCAGTTTTACATAAATCCTGTGTGTCTTTTGATGCAGACCTGTAATCCAGATGCATCTACAAACATTTTCTATTATTAAAATAACAAATTGGTGGAGTCCCTTTGAGTGCTTTCTGCTTTAGGCTTGAGCCCGGCTGAGATTGATGCCAAGCTCAGCGTCGTTGCTTCCTCACAGTTCAAGTTTTATCAGGACAAACGTGCTGAAACACAGGATTAGTGGGGTTTGATATTTGGCCTACATCTTAACGGCAGGGAGAAGAAGCGACGCCTGTAGTTTCCTACAGTGATGATGTCACTGTCTGCCAACAACCACACGTAGATGCAGGTGTGGACACAGGTGGCAGAGCAAGTTTAGAGTCCCACTTGTTATTAAATGCTTGTACCTCACTGCAAGACATATGGAAATGAGAAAATGCTAGCTGACGTCTCAGTTAGAATGACAGCTGCTATACGCTGGGAGGCAACTGATTTTGACCAATAGCGCCGAGCCTGTTGGAGAATTATTTTAAGGCCAATACAAAAACAAAGATGCACATGGAGGCATGACCGACATGCAAATAACCATGCAAATAATTCAGTCCTCATCCTGCGATTCTTCTTTTCATCCTCCTCACCGCAAGTGTTCTCCTCTCTCTCCCGTCTTTCCACTGCTCAGTAATTGGTATTATTCAGGAAGATGAGGAAGCAAAATGGAAGGTGTCAGTGAACATGTGACCAAGAGCAAAATAAATGCATTGTGCGCACCTCTCAGCAAACGTGGATTTGCTTAAGTGCCGCCGCTGCAGCCTCTCAGCCTGCTTGATTGGACCGGAGAGAGAAGCACTATTGAATAGCTATTGAAATTCTGTATGAGGATGTGTCACACAACATCTGAGGTGATAAATGGACCCTTTCACATTATGAGGAGCTGTCAGGTTGGGGGGGGTTTCTCTGCTTCACCTTTGATCCAGGCAGCAAATGGATGCTCTGCTAATCTCGGCTCATTCACATTTTTATTTGAAAATAAAAAAAAGTGGATTTACCTAGCTTACGGATAGCCTAGCTGCTGAGCATACAGCAGCTAAGAAAGCATTATAGAAGAAAATATACAATTCACTGAAAGATGCAGCACTGACATTTTAGGCCCCTAAAATACGGTTTGTCGACATTATAAATTGATGGTGGCAGTTATACAGTTCAATATGTTGCTGCAGTCAGTGCAATGTAGGCTAGATGCTTTGTGAATATACTCTGACTGTTTCAAATTTCTGTTCACGTTAAGACAAGAATATCAATGTAAAATGGACAAACTGGTGAAAGCTCCTGTCACAGTAGCCCACGTGATCAGGAAACGTGTCAAACTAGTGGCTAAAAAAACAGATAACAGTTTGAAGCCCTTAATCATGCTAAACAGGCTGACACAAGATGTACAGCAGTAACAAAGGGAGAATTAAAGAAATCAACATTTGTTGAACATTTTGGGAAATAAGCTTTTTTTGCTTTCTTTCCAAGATAAGATTAATATCTCATGTCTGTGCATTCAGTATCAAGCAGGAGCCTAGAGGAGGAGATTAGCTTAGCCTTGCAAAAATAATGGGAGCAAGGGGAAATGGCTAGCCCTACTTTGTACACTTTTCATGTAGATCTTTTTGAATCCATACAGAGTTACATGCTGTTTCTTGGCTTATTTTTTAACTTGACAGAGCCAGGTTAGCCGTTTCCCCCTGCTTCCAGCCTTTATGCTACAGTAAGCTAGGCTAACCATGTCCCAATGTATTGCAGGCACATGCTGCTAATGTGCTTTTCACACTAATTCTGATTGCCATAGCAGAGACAGATATGAATTGGTATGACTTTAGAATGAACTTATGACTTATTTGATTACTTTTTTTTGACTGAGCGATGAATAAAGTAATCTCATTGCATTTTTATGACACTAATGAGACATTTTACTGTAACTCAATCCAACACTGTGGTGTTGAGAATGCCCATGTTGTTTGACTATCACTTGGCAAAAACTACCATAATCCCCCCTGCAGTGAGGAACAGTAGCGACCTTGTGTTTTAGGTGGTTGTTGTTGTTGTAGGCCTACCTCCTACTATGCTGAGGAAGCCTAGAAGCAATGACTCCTTTCCCGGTAGTGGCACAGAAGATTCGACACAGTCACATTCATATCATAACTTCACCATGTTTTCCGGGCAAATCAACACATAAATGTAATCTGTAACCAACTAAACCAGGTTTATGACCTATTTGTGTCAGTCTGAAAATAGAGCATATGATGACTCCTTCTGAGAATTGTTTTTCATAAAGTGTGTTTATAGTGTAGCATGATAATCATAACAGTTGTAGTTAACTATTGTATATTGTACAATAGTAGTATAGTATTGTGTATCATAAGCAGTGTCATAGTAATTTTAATTAAAGTCATAAGATTTATTAGCTTTTGTCAATAAAATATTATGTTAAGATGGTAGGTTTATACAGTGCATATCAATGGAAAAGTGAAACTACTGCTCTTAAATAATAAGACAAATTCTTGTAATGGCAGTGAAACAGAAATATTCATATACGTGGTGTTAATTATACAATATGTATTCTTTGTGGTCAGTATATAACTAAAGGTTATGAATGTGTGTGTGGAGCATGCATGTGGAGATGTCCTTATAAAGTGTCCTCACTGGTACACTGCTGCCTTGTGGGGCCAAACTAATTGCGGAGCATAGTTCAGCAAATGGAAAGAAAGAGCAGAGAAACTGAGGGAGGGAAAGAAAGATGGAGCTGAGAAGGACAAACGGATGATATGACAGAGTGTGTGTCTGTGTCTGGTCTCAAGAAAGAAGAAGGAGCGTGAATGAGTGAAAGTGTGTGTGATAGCGTGTACAGAAGTATGGCTCTGTTCATTCAGTCAGGACTCTATAGTGTACTTGGCTGTGCATGTTTATGTGAATAGCAACAGAGACCTTTCTGTGTCTGAAATCGCTCCCTATTCACTGTATACAGCGTTATATTTACTGTTAGACATTTTTTTGGGGGTGTCCAAATTCTATCTTCTATTTTGTCCACTATATATATATTGCCCTCAAAAATTCCACAATGGAACAAAATAAATTGTGTCCATGGCATGTAGTCTACTTTCTGCTAACAATCCCACAATGCAATGTGCCCCATTTTGCAAATTGCCGTTGTTCGTAGCTTCACCTGTCAGCAACGAGGCAAAATGGTGACGATTAATAAGTGTTGATTATATATTGAGTAGTGGATGAGCGAATGTGTTCTGATGGGTGGAGAATTGCATTGCTGAGTATCCATTTGAGGAGTCATGTGGTAGCCTGCAGCTGCCTGGATGTGATGCAACCTCTCAAGAGTAATTCACAGTTAATAAAAAGAGGCTCGCTCAGAGTGGGCTTAATTGAATAATTACTTTCCATTGTTGACGACTTGTTGTGCCCGCAGTGAATTCTATTGGATGGTGAGACTGACACATTGCAGCACAGCGGCGTCATTTGACAGCCATAGGGCCCCACCGCCGCATGTCAACCAATGTATAGCAATATCAATGGATTTTATGTGTTATTTATTTATGCATTCCCCAACTGAAGAGCCAGTCTCTACAGCTTTTTCAAAATATTATCCTTCTAATGCCGGGGTTGTGAGTCATAGAGGTCCAGGCAATTTATACCTCAGTAAGTCTCTCCGTGTTCATTGTAACGGTTACAAGACCACAGAAGAAGACATGCCATCACTTGAGAAGAGGTGAAGCTACAGTAGTGACCATCCAGGGGAAAAAAAGGCATTTTTGGGTCGTCGGCGCTATAAAAGAGTACAGAAGTGTAGTCTTTTGCAGCACATTCACCTGTGCCAAAACACATGTGGATCTGCATCAAAATAAGGACAATCATGAGATCGGTTTTTGTTCAGGTGCAGCAGTTCAAATGCTTTTAAAAAAAAATCCTAAAGCTGCAGCAAACAGGATAATGAATGCATCCTCCATGTCAGAAGTAATAATAGTGGTGTTTGTCATGATGCATGTCATATTTTGTCAGTGTGTTTTGGATGTATGAAATCCGAACCGCTCCTCTTCAACACAGCAGGCTCCATCCAGTACAAAGCAGTTGCATATTACTTGTTACTCGAGGAAGAATGGTGCATCTCTGTCTGTCTAACTTATTAGGTTTGAAAAAAGCCTTGCAGTCCACTGTAACGCTCACCTGTCTTGCTCTAACACAGCGCACCTTTGAAATATGAATACACTTGGATGTGCACCATCAACTGTACCAGAGAAAGGACCTTCTGTTCAAACCAGCTGCACTTTGTCACTGATATTTTACTGCTGATTGGGAAAGAATCTAATTAAAGATAAGTAAAAGGCCATTTTCTTTTCAGGGTTTTCTTTCATGTGAGGAACAGGGGCCAGAGATAAATAGTGCTTACAGTGCGCGTGTGTGTGTGTGTGTGTGTGTGTGTGTTGTTTTAAGAGCAGCCAGGAGAAGGTCTCAAGAGTGTCAAAGTGGAGGCAGCCCAGCGAACTCTTTTCACTGTATATCTAGATCACGTTTCTGTAAGAAATAGCTGAGCAGAAATAGTGTTTAACCTAAATCTGGAGCTGCATTAAAATACACAAAGTGAAAGTGACAGTCATGCTGCCGTTTTGTGGAAGATACCTTCATCTCTCAGGGCTTTGTCAGACTCATGACCACAAAGTTATGGCCATTTAAATGTATCACGTTGCTGCAGCTCAACCTATAAACAAATGCAATGCAACAGGCCGTGATCACTCAGAGCTGACGTGCACATTATCAACATTTGGTTAAAATTGCACAACGCGTTCAAGAATTCCGGTAGTCTATGTTAAGAATCAGTTATGTGACAATGTCAAGGAATATCGAAAAACACGCTGATAACCTTTTTTGGGTCATACCAAAGTAGTAAAAGAACTGTTTTGCAAGGAATTCAATGGTAGATAATCGCTGTAGACAGGAATGAGTTATGTTGAATAATATGTTGTAGTGTCTCATTAATTGTCATTTGGTGGCAGTGTTGCCTCTATTACATGTGTTTTCGGCAAACTACAACATTAAACTGCTCTTATTATGTATTCCTTAGGGATTAAAACAGAAGGAGCCATTCTGCAAAATTAGTACTTTGACTTTTGATACTTTAAGTACATTTTGCTGATAATACTCTCAATAGTCTGCTGATTTTTCTAATGACAACACAACAAACCAGCTCGTTATACTCAGAATTACAATGTGTCTGCCTCCTACATGCTGCCCTGCTCTCCTTCTGATTCATGTCTTTGGTATATGTTGGTGGATGACGTCGTCACTCTGCATGCATTACACTTTTGAACATAAAGGCAGCATTGTGCCTGGTTGGCCCTTGTTCCTTCCTGCGACATGCACAGTGTTCAGTATAATGGTCTCTCTGCAGGGCATCACTTAATTTCTGCAAATTTGCTTTTCCATTCGCCGCGAGGCCTTCACACGCATCTTCTCTGCGAGTTGCCCCTGAGCCTTTTCTTCGCTTCTCTCCTTTCTCCCCAGCAGGAACGAGGTTTACCTCAGTTGAACTGCCGCTGGTGCCGTTTACAGAGAGCGCTTTAACACTGTTCACTCTTTGCTTGGCTTTGCCTTCGAATTATTGAAAGTGTCTTTTGGTTTACCTTATTCACCACGTATCTCTTTTCATCCTGTCTTTTCTTCTTCTCCTATCTCTTTGGCCGTCTTGCCCTCACTCCTGCTCCTCAGTCAGTGTGTAGGCGTACTGTAAAACTGATAATAATAAATAATAATAAATGCACAAGACCCTTTTCTTTGGCCAGACTGCAGTGAGTCACCAAAGGGCTGCGAGCGAGGTAGATGTGTGTGACCAGCAGCAGTGCAAGAAGTCTGCAGTAGGGATGGGAATCAAGAACCGGTTCCAAATTGTCCAATCCATCGGAATCGTATGCCTCCCAGCTTATCAATACCTTTTATCGATGCAGGCATGTTTTTCTGAAATCGTGTATATGCTGCTGGAAACTTGCAACAAGAAGGAGTCATTCCAAAGCGTGACTTCGTTTCACAAAGAAATGCTAGTTGTAATGTCTGTAAAATGATCATTTCAAGTGAAGGTGGAAACACCAGCAAAATGCTGAAACATCTATTTTTTCCACACAGAAAATTAATCATGAATCGGTGAGGGAATCGATGTAAATCGGACCGATAAGCAGAGTCGGCAGAATGGCATTGGCGTCAATAAAATCTTATCAATTCCCATCCCTAGTCTGCAGAGATGTGAGGCAGGAGAAGTGAGTCTTTACAGACTTTAACGCTTGTAAACACACTAAATAACCAGTTTGATGCACGCACGCACATACAGACCAGCCGCACATAAGATGTAATAAAGCAGAAGTCCTCCAGGGTGCAGGGAACGGCTGCTGCTGCCTTTTTAATGGTCTCTCATATTGAAACATGTCTGGGTGCTGGTGAGTCACAAGCACAGGTTATTACCGCTCACATCTAACTGTGTGCTGCAGTGTGCGTTTCAACCACAGTTACATGAAGATGCTTGCTGTTCTAAGTCACTGTCGGCGTCACAGTTCAGTAATGCAGCTGATGTAGCAAGGGTCGAGAAACATGGTGGATGTACAGTGAAAAAATGTTAATCATATTGGGCTTAAATGAAATGAACACACCACACGGCAGCTGTTCAGGAACCACTGATACGTTTTTGTCCTGATCTATTCGCTGGCAACAGTTCCGTACTTTATTTTACAGTCTATCTTCAACACCTAGTTTGAATATTTCAGTCACTGCTCACGTGGACTAGCTAAGTTCTTTCACTGACGTTCTGAGGGATTATGGAGGACGAGGAACACCCGCTGCAGAGCACGTCATGGCCCGCTGTGGCAGGCTGCAGTTAACCTGTCAAATAGTCAAACTTTCTCTTTCCCTCAAGGGGAACTAAATATAACGAATATATTCTTGTGTTGCCTGTATTTAGCACTATTTTATAGTGTGTTCTATATGTTTTTATCTTTCTGGTATTTATATATAGTCTTTTAATCATTGGTGGACCATAAAGATTTTTGTGGATGGATAAATTGTACCTTGAACCTTAAACTTTGAAATATGTGTTGTTTTTTTTTAGTAAAGAGTCACATAGTCTATTCTGTCAAATCTGACTTTAGATGAATATGGGGTGTCTTCATCTACTTCTCTCTTGGCAGGTCTCCGGTGATGCAAGGCAAGTGAAATGATTTTTAATCCACAAGTAAGATAGAAGGTGCGGAAATACGTCACTTCCAATGCACTGACTGTATTTTAATCAGATTTGCATTGTGAACCAGGGCATGTGACATCTGATAAATATTTTGCCAATAGCATAGTGAAAGTGTTTTTGTGTTTTTACAATAATCAACCATCTAGATATATTAACAACGTATTATGTATATTGGAGAATCCAGGCTCTTGGCTGTGCTGCACTTCGCGCCGCACATAAACTATATGAGGCCAACAACGAGCGCAGCAGGAAGTCTAGTCAGAGACGGAGATAAGCATGTGTTCACATTGTGTGGTTACACAGCTGCTGTACATATCTCACAGTTCCCACACCAAGAATACAGGGGAAAAAAGGTCTTATCTCAGTCGTATCACTGTCCTACTCCTTAGTGTCAGTGCTGCTCCCCTCCCTCACAAAGGTTTCTTCAGTTCTTACATTAGAGAAACATAATACACAAGACTAAGACACTTTTTCTCTCTTCAACTTCCCCTTCAGTTTTCTGTCCCCAGGTTCCCCCCCCCCGACCCCCCACAAAGTTCAGACTTCAGCAGTTGCGTAAAGCTCCGTCATGCCGAGCAGAATTCAGAAAGTCGTACTCAGCAGACATATTGGATTTTGCTAACGGCTTAAAATGCCAACAGGCTGACTCGATTTTTTTTTTCTAAGGGAGCAGGGAGGAGATCCCACTTTAATTTAAGACTTGGTATCTCAGCAAGTCATTCAATCTAGTGCATAACGTGTTTTCAGCCAGGCTTTAGGGAGAATCCTGCATGCTTCTGTAGCTTTCCAATAATCTTCCCAACACAAATTGAACATCTCATTTGAATATTCATGACTGGGGAACGAAGAGGCCTTTGGTCTCACCAGCATATTGATGCAATATATCAGGTTAAATACTCAGCAGAAGTGCCTCGTTGCAAGAACATAATTTGTTTTCTGCTGGTTTATATGCGACAAAGTTTTATCACTTAGGATCTAAGACATTGTAAACATGGAGATATATTTCAGATGTTTGTATTTTTACTTTCTCTTTCGTAAGGTTTTCAAATGCTGTGTCCTATTTGCAGCAACTCTAATGGCCACCTGTAATGTTCATATACTGATATATGCTGAGGACCACAGCACACGCAAACGCACACACTATTTACTGCAGTATTGGATAGAAAACAAAGTGGCTTTAATTGATCCAGTGAGATCACTTTGTGAGAAAAGCAAGTGGAAACATCCAGCAGACTCTGGTGTTGTCATCCTTTCTCCTCATCATGAGCCACAACTGACAGTCTGACAAGTCTTTGGTTGGACCCCCCAGGGTCTCCATCTAGGAATGAGGGTGGAGATTCTTCCAAGCATCTTATTGGTTAGTGCTGGTCCTCTGTTAGTGATGGCGTGTCATTTGTTTTGCTATCTCTGACTCTCAGTTGCATGTTCAGATGCCTCTAGCAGATACTGCTATTTACAGCACAGCTCTCTCTCTCTGTTTCCACATACAGTTTCCCCCCGTCTTTGTGTGTTTACTGTCTTCCTATCTGTTTCCTCAGTGTCGTCCCTGGTGTTACACACTACATGTACAGTACTGTACATGTACACGTATTAGGGTGTTAAAGAAGGGTGAAAATAAACAATCTGAGGAAAATATCTGTCAGCTCAATATTGTGATTATTTTCTATAGGTTAAACTCCAGGTTTGTGTTGGTGTGCTAGATTACGCCACGCATAATCACAGGTTTACCTCTGTATGAAAGGAAATTGGATAAACTGAAGCCGCTTTTTGTTGGTGCCCGACCGGTGGCTGATGTCATCCAAGGGAACTTTTTAGTTTACCCCCGGTGGTGGGTCGCACACATGACACGTCTTCAAAACATCACACCCCCGTGCCCTCCTGCCGGCCACAGACATCGATTCGGCTCTCTGTTACTACCTCCGCTGCCGGCTTAACGGCGGAATAACAATGCCCCCCATTCCATGTTCGTACGTTTTATACAGAGGGCGAGACAGAATAAGGGCGCATAAAACAGGCTGCATAAAAGGTGCTATAGACTCAGACAAGACATTATTACTCTTTCAGTCGCCACTTTCATTATCACTCCTGCCACCCTGACGCTGACGGTACATGTATGAGCATTTATGATAAATGGCCTTCCACAGACTGCAGAAGACACACATGCGGTTTTGACAGTTCAATAAAAACAACCTATTTAGCTGCACCATAAAGTGCACCAGATCACAGCACGTCCTTTCAAAGGAAGGGCCGTTTGAGGGAAAAATGAATTTCACATGTAAAACCCAACGTGTGGAACGAGCCGTGGCACCTCATGCAATTCCTGTGCACCGCTGATAACGAATACGACAGTTTGGCACAGAGAATAAAAGAAAGCTTTGCCTCCGTGGTTATGGAGAATAGGCGATGTGATGAATTTGACCTTTAGAGGTTGAAATCAGCAGCCTTAAGAAACCACTCCATAACTAACACTTAAGAGAGTTTATTAAAATTATTAAAGCTGAAGAGGGAGCAACTCTCACAGCGACTGCACAGAGACAGCATTACTTATTTCTCAGTAGCCTAATTAAGGACTATTTTTGAACAACTGTCACTTATCAAGGAGGTGCCTGCAGTTGTTGCAGTGCAGTGGAAAGCAAGCAGAAAAGTGTGTGAGCAAACTGGCTCCAGAGGGAATGAGTTCAGCCTCTCCCCTGGCTGTTCTCCAGCCACCAGTGAGCAGGTAGTTGCAGGTGTCTGACTCAGTTCACAGTGTCTAAGGTATAAAAGTATGATGCCTGCTGGTACTTGAAACATTTTATTGTGTTTGTATTGTTTAAGATGATTCTTCACTGTAAATGGTTGTTGTGTTTCAGTGTTTTCAGCTGTATTTTTCACTGAATCTCACACCCAGTGGGATGTGTATTGAGGCCTGAGGCATCTTAATGTCACTAAGGACGAACTCTTCTACTCTGAAGTTCTGAATAGCAGAATGAAAGTTTTGGCCTGAGCCTCAACCCCTGGCCCTGGACGCCAATCCCTCTCTCTGTTCCTCTCTTCTCTCTCGCTCTCTGTGTTATGCTGTGAGGCCCAGTAGTCGCAGCCAGCTGTTCCACTTCAGAGACAATTAAAACAAGCTGTTCTCTGCTACCGCTGTTGCTGATATTTCAGTACCATATCTGTTTTACCTCAAAGCACCCAACCAAGACAGCCCAGTGATCCATTCCCTGCACCAGCTAATCACTGATATCATTCTCCTCTTGAGACTAAATTAACCAAGCTGCACTTTTATCCCGACCCAAACTAATCAGATCTGCTTAGTGTTCACTTCTTTTTTTCTCTTCCACAGTTTATTTCCGACCATCCATAATTATTTTTCCTCCCTTGCTTTTTGACATGGCAGCTTTGGCGCAGCCCAGGTCGTCCGACACCACTACAAGTGGTACAGTTGTAGCCAGATTTAAATGTCATGCATGACAGACAGTGATGACCTTTGCAAAAAGCTCATGTCGGGATTATAGGAATTATTCTGGAGGTGATTATTAATACAGTACATGTTTTAAGCATACCTGCAGGCTGCAAGATTACCTGGAGTAGAATATTAGAGTATAACAACTGGGAAGCCCCGATAAAAGCTGCATTTTAGCTGCAGTAACAGGAAATTCTCTTTTGAATTCATATGGATGTTAAAGCGACAGTAAATTATTGGACAGTTTTCTTTACTGTCAGACACAAACAGACAGTCTCTCCTGGAAGGCACTTTTTCACATGATAAGTGACAGAAATAGTAAAGAATGAAAAAGGAGAGCTGAGAGAGTTCAAAACCTGGCTCTTTTCTGACCTCGGCACAGCTGACCAATCATAGTGTGAAGTGCGTGTGAATGTCAGATTCAGAAAGTTGCAGAAATGGTCAGATGAGGTGGTTTCCGAAGCTATTCGACCATCTGACAAGCTCTTCTGAGGAAGCATACTAGCAGCTTAAAGGCCTCAGTATGCCTCAAACACTGCTTGTTGAATCATCTAACAGCGTCTGAAACAACAAATGTTCGCAACTTTCCCGAACAAACTATTCTTAATCATTCCCACCTTATTCTTACCTTACTAACTTCCAACACTTGTGGTTTGTACAACCAAATGCCTTCCAAAACTGTGCACCGTTATATCCTTTTTTATTTGCACAATCATCGTGTCTTGCCTCTCTCTATGGCAGCAGGCTTTTTGCCCCTCCTTTGAGTGTGGCTATTTAGATGTGGTCAGACGACACGTCAGACAACCTACTTCATTTCAAGCATACTGAGACTTTAACACCAACATGAGATGACTTAAAAAGGCACCTGATGCTCCTCCGCTGTATTTCAAGCATGCTAACATATGGAAAGGTATGGATTTCTGCTTTAATCATGAATTAATAGTGGCAACATTTGTATGTTAGATCAAGATTAATTATTATCCTATTGCCAATTTGTGATCATTGCGGTACTAAAGCAGGATGAATGCAGTATTTTATATTGGCACAGTGGAGTACATGGAGAAGACTGGCGACCTGTCAGCTCTTATCACACCTTGAACCACCGCCTGCTCCCGTCACTGTGGTCTTCCTCACGTATGCCTGTATTTCTTCTTCCTATTTTCTCTCCATCATCGACTGCGAGCCTTGTGACACAGTGGGGAAATGGAAATAAAAATAGTCTATCAAGTTGATGGAGAATGTGGACAAGTGAAATACAAATGGCAGGGAGTGGAGCGGGGGAGGAGAGTGGCCCGGAAAGGAAGGAAAAGTTAGAAATCAAAATTCACCCTGGTGTTTGAAAATGTAACAAAAGTGAACATAAGTCGCATACCTCAAACATGTTTAGTTTTTATATTATAAGTCCTTTAACCAAATCTGAATCACAGAGTGAGCTTTTCAGTGTCCAGAGGGCTGTTGACCGTGCCCATGTTACCTATTTGACCCTCCTTTAACGCCTCTCTGGTGGTTGTAAATGTTTATGCTCTGTGGTTGATTTTGGGTGCTGTTGTTGTTTTCCACTATAAAAAAAACCCCAAAAAACAAAATCAGCAGCAGATTTTTCTTTTGCATGTCTCTCTCTGTCTCTCATTTTCCGCTCAGCCAGAGTGTTGGCTAATGGCACTGCTGAGGAACCAGAAAGTCACATTATACTGCATCTGATGCCAAATATAATGCACAAATATGCCTTCAAAACATTAGGCCTTGACACTTGTCACTTTTGAATGGATTGTTGGTTGGATAAAACCAATATAAAGCATGTTAAAGCAAAATCCAACTCTTCTGTCTGGGTCAAAGTTAAAATTGTGTTCTGTTTGTGATGGTAATGAGGCCATAATGAGCTAAATGTGGGTAGTGTTTCCAGATGCTTCAGAGTTTTGGGTGTTGAATACTAGGTGTGGAAACGTGTGTTCAGACCTGGCATCAGTCTCCCTCCTTCTCAAAATCCAAAACATAACTATTAATGGAGACACGGCAAAGCTGGCTCCAGGTGAATGGCAACTTTTACTCACTTTTTTCCATCATAAGTCAGACGTGTTGTTTGGTTTAGTTATTGAAAGAGACACCTTAAATAACAGCCAAGTGGAGCAAACACCTTTCATTGAAAGAATGTACGACAGGCTCACAGCCTGTGGTTCCACAATTTATTGCTACGGCGGCAGTTACTGTATTTGCTCTGTTTATTCTTACATATATAAGTCTTATCTGAGGAGGCCTGCTGCTGCACATGCAAGAAACATGCATACACATGCACACAGGTCTGAAAGTGAATGTCACCTTGGGGTGTGTTTGTGTCTGTGTGGCTGCATGTCAAAGGAGATCTCCACTGTCAATGTGTTCTTATGGAGCCCTCACACAGAGAACATATACACACAACAGTGACATTCAGCTTCTAAGCTGTTTGGACGTGCTGCCAGACAAAAGCTCGAGGCAGAATACTGTTTTTTTTAGTCCGACAATATGAAACATCAACCTCACTCTTTAGTTGCTTTCAAAAACACTAAAGAAGTGGGTAAGATGAGCTTAGTAGTTGTTGCAGTTAGGGTTGGATTCTGATAGTCTGTTCCAAATCTGCTCAGATTTCCTATGTTCTGAGGCTAACGGATTTCC
>LKNJ01004178.1:0-48112 GCA_002120245.1 Maccullochella peelii | reverse complement strand
TGTGTAGATGTTTACATACATTTAATTTCAGTAACCACCGATCACACCAATTACTCATGCTATGGAGATCTTCTTGAAGATGGGCTGTGTCAGTGTCCTTAGTAATTATTCTAAATATTTTTGTGTCATCCGCAAAAATATATGCATCAGATTGTATCTCCCTTGGTAAGTCATTTATATAGGCAACAAAGAGTACTGGGCCCAGCACAGATCCCTGTGGAACTCCAGAGATCACCACCTGTTTTTTCTGTTACGCAAAAAGTCCTCTATCCAGTCTGTAACTCTGTCATCTATACAATAGGATTTTAATTTTGACAATAGTCTTTTGTGAGGAACTGTATCAAAAGCTTTTAGGAAGTCCATATATGTGCGATCAACTGACTGACCTTTATCCAAAGCTGCTGACCACTTATCAAGAACTGTAAGAAGCTGAAGTGTAGTCGATCTTCCAGATATAAATCCATACTGCTTATTGCTAAACAGTCTGTTTGACTTCAACAATATATGTCCTGATTAAATTTTCCATTCTTACATACTACAGATGTCAGACTAACTGGCCTGTAGTTTCCTGCTCATGATTTGTTTCCTTTTTTGAAAATTGCACAAATTTGTGCTTCTTTCCATTCACAGGGTAAACTTCATTCTTCTAATGATTGATTGTATAATACTGTTAGGGGTTCGGCAATCACACAAGCCAATTCCTTTAAAATCCAAGGACGTATTGCATCTGGCCCTGGTGATTTATAGATGTTAATATTCTGAAAAGGCATTTTTTGTATCCTCAGTAGTTATTATAAACCGTTCTATTTTCGAAACTTCCAAACTTGGCAGTTCAGGTATGTGCCCTTCGGGTTCGTTCACAAATACACTGCTGAAGTATTCAGACAGTATTTCTGCTTTTTCAGTATCTTTGTTTGTTGTTGGGGAATTAGTATTATTCTGATTGGTATATAAGTCTCCTACTGTTGTTTTAATTTTTGTCCTCTTATTTATATAATTCCAGATGACCTTTGGTTTCTGTTTAGATTGTCTTGCTAAGTCTTCTTCATATATCTTTCTTAAATATCTTGTTCTCATTCTCACAAAGTTTCGAACTCTCCGATACTCCCGTTGTACCTTTAGGTTTTTACTGCTTATTGCTTTTCTTGCAAGATTTTTTTTTTCCTTTTTGTAATACTATCCAAGGGGAAGTTATGTTTTTTATGCTGAGGCCTGATTTTACTGATTGGTACAAACTTTTTCTCTACTTAGTTCAACTTAGCCTTAATTCGTCTCCATTTGTTGTCAACATCATAATTAGATAGATCCAGTGAAAAATTTCAATTCCTTACGTGCTTCCTCAAAATATGCCTTTTTGTAGTTTTTTCTTATGAGTTCATTTCTCACTGTTTTTGTATGAAATCTTAAACTTCAAGACATAATGATCCTTTTACCTAAAGGGCTTAAATACTGAATGTCATCAATCATATTTTTATCTGTAATCATAATATCAAACACATGTGGTGTGTCACCACCTCTCCACCCCAGAACCGCCATCTACATATCTTCATAATATATTTATTATGACTTTAATAAATATATTAATATATTACAGTAGCTGTGTTTCGCTCTTGTGTTTCTGATTGTAATTGCCTGCCAATATAGGCCATAATACTGAATCTATTTAGGATTTCTACATACAAGATATTGCTTAATATAATATATTAGCCATTCAGAATACCAAAGACAGTTCTTACAAATTAAGTTCAGGCAAAATTGAAAAAATAAAATCATTGTCTGCAATATAAATGCACAATTATGAGATTATCTTCATGACTGAAAGCATGATTTGTTCTCTTGGAGCTATAATAATCACATTTCTACCAGAATCTTTGTTTTTTTGGTTAATTCTAGACAGGCACAGTTGTCTTATGCTCATTACTTTGAATAAAAAACAGTATTGGTGTGTTGGTAGAAAAATACAAGGATTATAAAGACAACATATGCCTCTTTTACCATAGGTGCCAATTACAGCAAGTTTAAAACTGGACCCAGGTAAGATGGCTGCCATATGGTTCAATCCCGAAATGGCAAGTCATTGTGACATGTCACATCTACTGTTTTATATCTATGCTCATAGTATTGAAAGTGACACATTATTTTCTAATCTATTTCCAGAAATAATGTTCTTGTTTCTCAGGATAATCTGCAATGAAAAGCACTGAGTATGGGGAGTATCAGTATGGGGTAGAGACAAATATCTCAAAACCTGACTATCTGCATGGAGGGATACCACTAGGGGTTAAATGATTAGTCAGTTACTGTAATCAATAAACGCTTTTCGTAATCCATTATTGGTTTTAGTCATTTGTCCAGTGAAAATGTTTCAACCTGATTTGACTCATTTAATATGAAAGATGGTGTTCTTGAAATTTGTGAAATCAAGTCTGTCTGAGCTGTCACATAAACACACACACACACACACACAAACACACACACAATATCAAGCCGTTATCTCTGTAGTGATATGTTGTTTAAGTGAGTTAATTATTATGCTTTGCCTTGGAATAGTGTCCCAAGTCATGGACTCATGTATTCACTGCCTCAGTGACCTAATCAATGCCTGAAATCCAATTCATTGTATAGTGAGTCCCTACTGACGAATCTAGGGAGCAATTTGAAACCTAAAGTAAAAGCCTCCATATACTGGAAATCACCTAATTAATAATCTCATCGTCACCAGATTATCAATCTTTTCAGAATTACCATATAAATCTAATCTGCTGTGTTCCACTTTAAGCTATTTCATTGCATTAAAAACTCGAGTAACTAGAATGTGGACAAAAAATAGGACATTACAGATCCACGTGTGTGTTGTCACTGACATGGAAATATTGTGTAGATTTTACGGGTTCTTGAGAGCAGTCCCAGGGTGGAACAAGATTTGTTCATTTCCATTTTAATTGTACATGTTTAATAATGTTTCACCACATGGAAAAAAAAAAAAGTGTGAAAAAATTCTTATTAATGGGTGCCATGGTTTCAAGTTTTGGGAACCACTGGTGAAGAGTAGTTCCTGCTTCACTGGAGATCCCAATAAATGAAATAAAATAAATTGAAAATAGTTGACCTGAAGCAGCTTGAAGGATGAGGCTGCTGCAATGTATGTCTCTTAATACTATCTGACTTCCCTTATTGATTGAAGATGTAAATCTTTAAAAACAGCATACAAATATGTATTTTAAATGTTTTAAAAGGTTAAGTAATTTCCTGAAGCAGCTAGCCATTGTAGTTTTTAGTGAATGTTATTCAAACTGGAGGAAATACTTAATTTGTCCGGGACTGTTTTAAGCAGCGGATTAATCCACATTCGGTGTTCTAGTGAGTATTTCGGGCAGGACGATGTTCATGGTAATGAAGGAACATGTCACCCAGTGCAACAGTGTGGCTTACTGGTGTGTTTTTAATAGTTTTTGGACAACAATGGAGCTCTATGGCACAGCGGAAGAAGATATCAGGATATCAGGCTTTAGAGACACATGCAATACTTTTTAGTGAGATTTATAGTTGATTTTGGTCTTTTCATGGGATTTGTTCGCCGGCCTTATATTTTAATGTGATTTCCCAGCTATGAAAGAGGCCCACAATCTATATCTCCTTCCCTGCCCTCCTGTGTCTGTTTACAGTAATCCAATACAGGTGAAAAATCTCAAAATAATGTCCCTCATAGGAATGAATGGACTTCTGGTGTTCTGCAATGTAACAGGGAGTCTGATATGAAACAATGTATTGGACAAACAATTTGTCTTTTCTCCTTGTGGGCACAGATGCTGTGGCGTCTCCAATGGGAAATGTTAGCAGAAACATTGACAGATGCTCTGTAGTCAGTGCAAGCCTCACGCCAGTTACCCAATCAAATCAGTCCTGGGACCATACACACGCTTGCATACACAACCGGTGGGACCTCTGATTTAATCTGGTGAAGTGCTAAGGTCGACTCCCCAGTTTCCTCCCAGATATGAATCTCTTTAAGACAGAATCTCATTTGAGTCATCAGGTTAGGAGGTGAAGTCATTGCCAAAAATCTCCTCCTACGCTTTATCTCCCTGTCCTGAAAGTATTATTTATGACCTGACCTGCTAATTTTGCAAATGCATCCTCCTGGCAAACATTTGCATCCCACACCTAGGACCACATTGAGGATGAATGGGCCCACACTGTCCATTGTGATTAGATTGAATGGACTTTCTCTGGGGAAAATCACGTTTAGGCTTTTTCTCCACATGCCATTGTCTGGAAGCCAAACTACTTACAAAGACAAATGGCATGTAGGAATCCTGTAGAGACGCTTGATTTATTACGAGGTGAATTTTACGATATCTTTCGTAGAATTAACCTGACACAGTCTGAGCTTTGCAACCTAGTTTTTCAAGAATGAAGATGTAATTTCAATATAGACACACGTTGGTTCGCTATTCTGTCTTGTTCAGGGAGCCAAATATTGTCTGGTAAAAGAGCGACAAGGAAGACAAAGTCAAGTGTTGTACTTTCCCAGTTAACAACATGCAAAAGTGCATTGAGGTAGTGATCTATCTATTCTTTCTTGTTTAGGTCCATATTACATATAGTGTGTATCCGAACAGTAGAGGTTAAACAACTACTGTGGCCAGAATATTTGAGATCATAACATTTTTTTCTCTTCTTATAAACAAATAGCTCATCACAGCAATGGCAGACGGCTATTCAAAAAGCGGTCATTTAAATGAGTAATGTGGAAAAAAAGACAAACCCAGGTTTGTTAGCGATCGCAAGTCGCTAGTCAAACGTAACAGCATTTATACCAATGTTTGTGTCATGTTAGCCTACTGAAAACACTAACATTGTAAGACATTTACAACAGATGACAAGTGGTACATTGTTATCAGGCAAAGATGCATTAAAATGAAATTCCTGTCAGTGGGAAATGAACCTGCCCATGCTGATTGGTTGTTGTGCAAGGATTGTCCATTAGACCAGAGTGGATCTTAGATTAGACACCATCAGAAGATGGCTAATGTTACACGAGCGAGCAATGAAGGCAAAACAGTCGATTCAATCTTCGATTCTTATTGAATGAAGTGTCTCCTCTGCCTCGCCAGATCTTATGAAATTTTTGCATTCAAACAGGCTTTCAAATTGAATTTGAAATTAAGAAAAAAGTTGACCTCAATACTTAAGTACATTTAGAAGTAGAAACTTTTTGACTTTTATGATGGGGGATCCAATCACAGATGTTCTAGTTTTAAAGGGGGGCCTGACCAAAAAAAAGTTTGAGAACCACTGCTTTAGCTTAAGTCAGGACATGTTATTACATTACTGGTGAAGTTATTACATTCTGGGGTTTTATTATAATTTCAATCAGGTTAAGTGCTAATTTTATTACATTTTCAGGCGTTATTACATCCATCCATTATCTATACTGCTTATCCTCAGAGGGTCGCAGGGGGGCTGGAGCCTTTCCCAGCTGACATTGGGCGAGAGGCGGGGTACACCCTGGACTGATCGCCAGTCAATCACAGGGCTGACACATAGAGACAGACAAACATTCACACTCACAGTCACAGCTACGGGCAGATGCAGACACGGGGAGAACATGCAAAATTTGGTGAGTTATGTTAAAGGTACCCTGTGGAAGTTCTGACCACTAGTGGCACTGAGCAATGATCAGGTCCCGGTTTTGTTTGTATCTCATGCTTTACTAGCATGGGGACACGTACGTCTCATGCAAAAACAATTATTACATGAGACACACAGAAACTGGAGCTACTCATGACTTTGAAAACAGCATGAAGGGTTGAAGCATAAAGAGCAGCCTTTTTCTTAGCTGGTGAGAGCTGATTTTTTATGTGAATTAGTGCTCACAGTATCTGCAGTGAATCTAAGCAGACTGATGGAGAGACCTGGAATCTGCTGGGCTATAATGAGGTGCATCAGAATCTGTGTGTTCATTTGTGTGTCTCGCAGTAGGGTGAGTCATTAACAGGCGTGCAGCACAGACTGAGAGCCCTAACTAATGTAGATTTTTAGCACTGAGCTGGAGGAGTTGGAGAAAGATGTGACATCTTGTGGATCTGCTGGAAACACTGCATGATGGTTTACGAAACAATTTGTCACTGTGTGATGATGTTATTTACTGAGACCCTACAGCATTATTATAGTTTATCATTACAATATGGCAATATACTGTATATGGCACTGTATGGTATTGTATCATATTCTCTCAAACAGTATCTTTTCTAGTGAAACAAAAATGAATAAAAAAGGTAAGTACTCGTTACAGAGGAATTACATTATTTTACTAATTACTCAACAGCAAAAGTAATTAACGTATTTCCTCAAATAAAAACTGGTAGTCAGTTAAAAGCTGGTCGACACGAACAAATAAAGGATGGATAAACTCCTGGTGGCTTTTCATATGTATATTTTGCTTTAATTTAATGAATTCAACAATATAATCATGATATTTTCAACACTTTGTTCATGTAAATAAAGGCTCACCATTTGAGGAAATAAAGTAGTTACATTACTGATTACATTACTTTCCGTTTGTCAGCCTAGATTCATCAAAGGTGCATTTAAACAAATGCCTCCACACACAGGTCACATCTGTGTTTAAGACATGTGGAAATAAATTTAAAAAAACAGACACTGTGGTTTAATGAGCAACCATCCTACAGTTTGGAGATCTTTATTGACCTTCAACACTTAGCTTAACCTCAATGAAGTCCCATCCTCACAGTGAAGCTGCAGGTTTCACACACCTTCGAACTCTGAACAAAACCCATGTATTGTAGGCCTCAGCTAAGAGGATGCAACACGTAAGCAAGGCGTGTTCTTCCTCTTTTTGCAGAGGCTAGTGCCTCTGTGGATAAAGTGGATTTAGTGTGAAGTTATTTTTAATTGACCGCCAGGAACTGCTGACACCTCCTGCACTCAGCCACCTGTACAGTAGGCAGACTCTACTGTCAATCTGAATGCAGTTTACTGCTGCACCCACTGTTGTTCAGGTACAGATCAGTGCAGGAGTTGCAACTTACTGGACTGTTACTTCAGGAGTAATAACAAGATGCAAAATTACATTTAATAACAATTAGTGATGGGAATTATGGCTCTTTGAAGGGAGCCGGATCTTATGGCTCCGTTCCTTTCCGAGAGGCAGTGAAATTTGGGCACAACAATAAAAAGAACGGCTCTCGGCAAGTATGACTCGGTTCCCTTCGTTCATGAAAAAGCTGTTGAAAAGAATTGGATCGTTCGCGAACGTAACATCACTAATTACAATAAATATACGACGGACAGGTCAAGTTAGTTACTGCGCCACGATTTCCCACCCCTTCCAGGTCACAGTTTATTCATTTGAACCTGGCCCCCCACAGTACCTGCCTGTCCTTCCCACAGCTATCTCATCATACTACTCGTGAGGGAGCCAGCAGCTCTGCCCAACATTTGTCTCTGCTTTAACTCTGTCGAGAGAAAGATGTTTTGTTCTGTGAGAGGGAACATTTCAGAATTTAAAATTAAAAGGTTGAACAATGTTTATTGGTCATGTTTCCGTCTCCTATCAACTGACCCATCGACCAACTATTTTTAGGAGGACCCACAGGAAATAAATGAATATAAAGAGTTGTTTCTTGGACTTTTTCACAGAAACAGACATCAATAAGTTCTTTCAGTTAGGAAAGTTTGCATACAGAGCGGACCTACATTCTTATGTCTACATTAGTCTTGCTGTCCTGGGAGCAGCTCTGTGGCAGCGCACAATGTTGATGGATGAAAGTCTGTAAAAAATGGATGCTCTGTCATCCTGCAAAAAACAGCCGCGTAATGACAACATAAAACATGTTTACCTCTCCGATCCAGATTTATCATGATTTATTTAGCTCCCTGTACAAACCTGCACTGTCTGAGTGTCTTTGAGGATTTTAGTTTGTAAAGGCAGTAATTGGGTTTTGAAAAAGAGGCTTCATACTCCTCCTGTCTGTCTGTGTCTCCTGTTTCCTGCTGCCATCATTGCTTGGCAATTTTTAATCTGTGGAATGCTTCTATTAATCTCAGTCCACACAACAGATCATTAATCTGTGTTTCATTCCTATCAGTCAATTAGCTGGCTTGAGCCGTGCACTTGTTTAGAGTCCACTACATCTCTGTCCATCCTGGTCCAGTGACACTTTCTCATGTGTTTGGAAACTTGATTAGCAGGAATTAAGCTCCTTCCTGGTTATGAATGCATCTGCCCACCTTTTAGCCATCAATCTGTGCAAATTGTCATGTGTTGTTCATTCGTCACAGGGAGAATACTAAAATGTCGCGTAGCACAGCGTGTAATGCCATTAATGTTCATTTTTTCATTTTGGGTAGCTATTTAAAGGTGGTGCAGTGGCAGCCACAGCAGGGCTTAAAAGGCACTAAGCTACCACAGGCTCAATCTGTCAGGACTAAATTATTCATGATGCTTAAGATGTCTGGTCACAGACAGGGGGTGAGGGGTGAGACAGGCCAGACGGGAAAACTTACTGTACTGTACGTCTGCTGATTTACATTCAGAGTGTGTAGCGTAGTGTACTTTTGAGTTCAGGCTTTTTTTAAAGTTTCTGTCACATGAGATCCAAAGAAACCTCTGTCTTTAAACTCTTCAAACCCACAGAACTTTATTTTAAATTGTAGCGGATATCCAAAAATGTGTCAGGCTGAATTCTGGAGAAATGTGTATAAAACGATGCACAACTCATTTGAAATTTGGTGTATTGCCATTGGATGGAATGGTGCAGCCATAACAAACATGACATCTGCAATTTGAACTGTTCACTCAGTTGGCAACTATTTCTCCTATGAACTTTTTTTATCATCTTAGAAATATTTCAAAAATACTAAAGACACAGAGACCATTTTACACGCCTTCATCTCATCACGCCTGGATTACTGCAACAGCCTAATTACTTGCCTGAACCAAAGGCTCTACACAACTCAGCTGCCAGGCTTTTAACCTTTTAACCAGAACCAAGAAACGTGATCACATCCCTCCTGTTTTAGCCTCCTTCCACTGGCTCCAAGTTTGTTATAATAGAATTAATAGATTTTCTGATTTTACTGATTACTTTCAAGGCTCTTCATGGCCTCTCTCCCTGCTCTATCGCTGACTTTTTAGTATCATATGCATCCGTACATACTTTGAGATCCTCAGGCAGAGGTCTTTTGTCTGTTCCAGAAGCCAGAGCATTCAGAGCGTTCACAGTCAGGTCAGCTGAGTCAGAGATCTCCTTCAAGTCCCTTTATAAAACGTTTCCTGATTCTACATGAGTTTTAATTTTCTTTGAACGGTCTTTTATTTCCTTAAAAATGTTTTTCTTTTCCTTGTCTTTTAAAACATGATGATTTTATGACTTGTCTATTTTATTTAATGCTGCCTTTGTGAAACACTTTGTAACGTGGATTTTGAAAAGTGCTCTATAAATAAAGATTATTATTATTAACTATGCCTGTAACTATTTTCCATCCATCCATTGTCTGAACTGCTTAAAAGAATACTCCATCAATTTAGCATTGCACTCCTATAACACTGTCGAACTCACAATGGACAGTAAAAAAAAAAGGATCAAAATCAATGCAGCAGATCCAGAGATATCATCTCTTCTATTCCACGCATTCTTCATCCCTGTCAAAACCTAGCGACTACATTACCCACAATGCAACTCGAACAATTTGGGTGTGCTAGTAGCGGCTAATGTCGCCTGGGGCCGCTAGCCTCAAGCAGACATGAGGAGTGGGCTACAGTGGTCTGGTAAGCTCACCTCCAGATTTGATTCATTTTCAAACTTGCTACTGCTTTGCTACATAGACTGTTTATAAAGATGGACGACGTGTCTCCACTTCCTCCCACTGTACAAAAATGAAGCCAAAATATCCCAGATACGGGAGCTGCCATCTTGCGCTGGTGACGTCATTTGGAGCCAGAGTCTGCATAGTAGTGATCCGCGGTATCGAGTTCCCGCCCATACACCCGCCTGAACCGGTCGCGAGCACAGTCACAGTTGTCAATCATGACGTGACACACCCTTTTATAGCTACAAAAAACTAATTAAAACCAAACTGATGAGAAAAATTAACACTTGAAGATAAAAACTACCTAAAATGACAGAGACTAGCTTTGGGAACATTTTATTTGACGTGTACTTTGTTTGGCCCATGTCCCATCTGCTAACATGGAGGGGGGCGGGGTTTATGACCTATACTGCAGCCAGCCACCAGGGGGTGATCCAGATGTTTTGGCTTGACTTTTCTCGACTTGACTTATCTGCAATCTATGCTTTGCTGCTGCAGCGTTTCCTCCTGTGTGATGAATTAAAGTTGAATTTACTCCAAACTCAAGCCAAGTGCAAAGTGTAAATTAGAAGACAGAACCAGACAAAGGCAGAAGGATGAGAAAGAAGACAAAAATACAGAGAAAAGAGTGGAATCAGACAGGGAGGAAGATGACCTTCCTTTGTATTTGAAGGTCTTTTATTCTATTTCTCTTTATTTTGACGAAGCAGACTGACTGAGCAGACATAATCTTATTTGAAACATTCTGCTTCACTTCTGCACTAAAGATGTATTCAGACTGTCTCTGTTTAACTGGCGGTGCTGCTGTGTGAATTGTGAATTGTAATGTCTGTAGCATTCATTAGCATCTATAATGTTGATCCCCAGTGAGTCTGCAGAGTTTTTACAAGCCTAGAAAGTAAAGGTAAGTAAATAGGTCTTGAACTAATTGCCTACTGTTTATCAGCTATTTAGAGCAGCAGTCCAGTTTAAATGACATCTAACATCATTACTGTCCCTCATTTGTAACTAGTCCTGTGGAATGAAATACATACAGTAGGGCTGTATGCTATTGTTTACGTAACATTTTGGGAAGTGAGGTAACAGGCCCAGTCAGTTGTTTGTTTGTTTCGGCAAAACAAACCTCCAGCCTTGGCCAACAAATCCTCCAGACTAAATAAGTAAAAGGTTGTTTGTTCATTGCTTTCCAAAATGATCAATGTGAGTGTTTTCTGGTGGCCGTATTGGCTGGATAACATGTTTGTCAAGGCTTTCCAAAATGCATGACAGATTATAAAAATGATTCATGTGACTGTTTTGTGATCTGCCACCTCTTTAGTTAAGTTTAGACAAATAAAACTACCTGGTTTACGTTCAGGGAACAATTGTGGTATTCGTTAAACGAAACCAACGCTGACTGTCAGTTACAAAAAGGAAACAAACAGCAGTCTCTTGAGTCAAAGTCGCATGCTTTGTTGATTCAACTGTCCCCCTCAACCTCGTCCTTGAGAGATTTTGTGGTGCCACAACAATGTCATGCTACTACCACCTTTGGTTCTTAGAGACAACAGTCATTATTCGTACAACCACAAATGTCACCTCCACATTAGATGTTAAATCTGTGGTCAGATGTGGAAGCTGCCAGACCCTGCTGTGTCTGGCCCTGCTACAGCTCCACGGCACCAACAGCTCCACTGTTGGGTTCCATGTGTTTTCCACTCCCCAGTTTAACTACTTGTATATATTGGTCTGTACATACTGTACTGCGTGTTGATGAAGATGTAGTTGAGGTGAGCGAGGTGGAAATGTGAATTACCCCAAAAACCTGTGTTGAATCTTAAGTGTAAACCACTTCATCTTTCTGTCACTATGAGGCTCCACCAGCATCCTGCACATAAGCCCTCCAGCTGTGCTCAGCCTCTGGCGAGACGCTATGCATCATGGGCCATCTCAACACTTTATTTTGGGCAGCAGGTTCCAGCGCTCTCTCTCTCATCCATCACCTTCAGCTCATCCTTTTCTCGTCCATCTCTCTCTCAACACCTCTTTCTCTGTCACTGTCTCCTCATCGCTTTGGCTTCCATCCTTTCTCTTATGATGTTGTCCTCACATTGGAAAAATAACTTGATGGATGCTGAGGTCTTCCTTCTGTTGTGGCAGTGTTGCCCTCTCCATTGTCCATCTGTTCCCTTTCTCCCACCCTTTATCCATGTACCCCTCCCTCTGTCTGCCCTTTCCACATTTACATTTTCTGTCCCCTCACACACTGTTGATGTATCTTAAATGCACATTAACATGCACAAAGGGGGGTTTATTGAAGTTCATGACAACAATTGGATGAGCCATACAGCTGAATTTGACTGCTACCTCTATCCCAGTCTGATACAGTCCAGCTACAGCCAACACGTCACTAAACCCTTTTGTTATGGCCAGGATCCCTGCATCCAATACCAGTTCCATGCACTACTAGACCTAACAGACCCTGATAAATGGCAAACAAACACGTATACCCCAATGACATACTGTATACTCACATTCACACTAGAAAACTGAGTATAATCGTCCATTTTTTATCGAATTTTTATTTGCATTTATTTACAATGAATTTTGTCTTGCTTTTGTTCGGCCTTACTGTTTGGCTTTCTGTTGTATTGCTTTCTGAGTATCCTGCTTTTGCAAAGTTATTATTATTATTATAGCCAAATAATCATGCACATTCCCGGTCAGTTGCAGTCACTATATTAACAACTTTGTCCCTATCTTTTTGGCTTGTGACCCCTAAAAATAAAGCAATGATGGGCGAGCCCCCGTCACAGTCTATCAAAATTAAAATACGTCAACGCTTCTCCAGTACATCACATTTTATTCACTAATTTTCAGCTATCTCAGCCTTCATCAGAGTGGTGTCTGAGGGTGTTTCCAGTTTCCTATTTAAAATCCATCAAGCAGTCATGTAACCCATAGATACTAGGTATGCAAAACAACATAAGCATCATCTTTTCAAAATAGGTTTTTACCAAATATTTCAAAATATGTATACGTAGTGGATACAGAATTTTACAAGAGAAATATAAATGACAATAAATGACCCTTTCAGATAAATAATTTGATGACATAATTTTCTTTTTTATCCCTCTAATGAGTTGGGAACCACTGCCTTAGACCTCTAAGGTGTAGGGACTGAAACATGAATACAGTGAGTACAAGTAAATGGAAATGTGTGTCTCTTCGGTTCTTAATCAAAAAAGTCAAAAATGTATTAGAAAAAAAAGCCCCATACGGAGCCCCGGAGTGGGCCTAGAGAAGAAAAAAATTATAATTTGTTTCCACATTTCGATGAATTTGTGCGCACAAGATACAATTCGTTCCCATGTTTTTATTGATTTTAAGAATGAATAAAAAACGTGGGAACAAACATTTGTTTCTCTCTATGGCCACTCCGGAGCTCCGTAGCGTTAAATGATGAATGCATTTTTGACTTGGTTTACAAAATTAAACAAATGAATGTTCTATTTGATAACTCCTATTGCGTGGCCTAATAACAGTCAAACCAGATAACCAATGTGTCTTACTTTCATATTCCATCCTAAGCAAACTATTTATTAATCTCCTGTTTCCAGTTTACATTTTGTCCATTCGCTAATACATTTTAAATTTTATTTCATTTTTTTATAGAAATGCAGCCACTGTGTAACAGAGTATTAACATTTGCTTTCTTTGGCCAGCCATTATTTTTTAAGTCTTCTGAGCTCAGACAAGAAGAGCCTCTCTTATCAACAAGCCAATCAATTATAGATAATTGATTATAATTCACTAGTGAAAAAGTCTATAATGATTCCACTGGCAAAGTGCAGCTTGCACTTGTCTGGCCCTGTGAGTCTCCAGCAACATGAGAAGCAGCAAACAACCCGAAACATTATCACAGGGAACACCAGAGAGCAAAAAACGCAGTGTGACAAAAATCAATGTGAGACAATGTCCCACTGTTGAAGGAAACGGAGCTAATTTGATGCTGCTGTCATCAAATTAGCCCTCTGGTTCTCTCTCGGGGGTTACACAGTGACTCTTTAATGAGCTGCATGTACACACAGTAGCCAGATGCCAGCGGAGAGCCATTAGCTCATATCACAGAGAGCCCCCCCCCCGCCCACACATCACCCAGCCCCATTCCCCAACCCCTCCCTCTGCCTTTCCACTGTCTCCTGCAGTGTGTGGGACCAAGAGATGGATTTGCTAAAATAGCAATGAACAAAAACTGTAATAATGATTTTTATTTCATTCATCTGACCTGAGAAAGTGTTTGTGTGGTGCTGCAGGATCTTATGAAGCATTACAAAAACTGCAGAAAAACCTGCCTCATCTTTAATAAGCTGCTGATTGAGTTATCAGTATGGCTTTCAGTTGAGTTTCCTTGTGATGGTTTAAAATTGAATTAAAATCAATATTAATATTAAATGCAGCACAAAATATAATGTATCTAGCCTAAAACAAACAGGTCTGAGTGAGTGAGACATAAAGTGCCCTCAGTGGACCTTCAGGGGCCCTGGAGGTAATTCCTGGGGTCTGATAAATAAGTAAATACACGATAAATAATTAAGTTTTAGAAATGATCCCAACTGGAGTAGAATGTAATAGATTTCTACACTGTATTCAGCATAACTCAATTCTTGAAAATTATTTTCTATAACAGGAACAAAGTTTTACCTAAACTACAAAGGACTACACTGAATTTGTGAAATGGAAATGTATAAGGTATGATGTAAATGTTTGTCAGAGCAGTTTTCCTTCCGCAAAAAAAACAGAATTGTAGAAAAAATATCTTTAACCCATGGAAATGTAATGCTGTCTGCATTTTCAATCTAAAATAGTATCAGACATACAGTATACTGTCCCTAAACTTTAAGCACATTGGTATGTATAATGATCTAAACTGTCAAATTGACATACAGTCTTTGTCTTATTATTTCCACTCCACAGCTCCTTCCTCCACTAACTGACAGTGGTCGGACACAACCACTCGACACAAAAACTCGATGACATGTGACAGAAGTTCTTCAAACCAAGGACACTGCAGTTGTATATGCTTTAACAGCTGATTAATGGATGCATGACTGAATGAATGAATCAATCTGTCCTTTACAATTAAAACAATTACGTAATTGAGAAAAGTAATAAAAATATAACAATAAGATGTTAAGAAGAAACAGTAAGGTAGCGTGACTGTAGTTTAGGCTGTATGCTGTATGTTCTCCAGTGATTCCATGACTCCTCCTGTCCACATGTCAAAATGTCCTTGAGCATATTGCTCCCAATGTGGGAAAAAAATACGTTGCTTTGGATAAAAACATGTGCCAAAGAATGTAATTTAAATTAATCAACAAGTCCTTTAAAGGAAAATAATAAACCAACAACAATTATTAACATTATTGATTAATCACTTTTTTCAGTTAATTATTAAAATTTTAAAATGTTTATAAAAAATACAACAAATGCCCATCATTCCCAAGTCCCCTAACCCCAAAATGATCTCTTAAATTTTTTTTTTACTTAAGGCTACATCCACACTACAACATTTTTGTTATAAAACACATAACTTTTGCTACATTTGCACCTAGCGTCCACACTACTCCAGCGTTTAATGATCCCTAAAACGGAGACCTTTTAAAACGCTGCTGACCCCCTTTTAGTTGGAAAACTCCAGGATTGTGTGTTAGTGAGGACGGTCGGAACCGGAGACATTCTGAAACGATGACGCAGACACCCACGTTTGCTTCCTGATTGGGTCTTACCAGCCACGACGTGTCCTTCCCTGATTCGTCACGGCCCTATCACGTGACCCTTTCCCAGACGAAAACAAACAACATCATGCAGCCTTGACTACCAGCGGTTAATTCAACATTAATAACGAACACTTACTTTCAGTAACAGTTCCACCTGGTCGTCGGTCCAGGCATAGAAATATCTGCCTTTTCTCTATTGCTTTTTATACCGGTACATGCATGCCAAGTGTCATGTGATATGCGTTTCCAGGCGTGTAATATGGACGGAGATTATTTCTGAAACGGTGATAAAACGCTCGCGTGTACGGAGATCATTTTTGTTTTAAAACGCCACTTTAAAACAAAAATATAGTAGTGTGGATGTAGCCTAAGTCTGCCCAAAACCCCAAATTGAATTTACAAAGCAGCAACTCCTTACATCTGAGAGGCTGGGGTTAGTAAATGTTAAGTTATGACTAATCAATTATCAAAATGAACACATTTTCTGTCAACTGAAGAGGCTAACAGTTAATCGATTTCCAAAATATTGTTGATTAGTTTTCTTTCATTTAGTAAGGTTTTGAGGAATTTGCCTTGACAGTCATGCTGAAAAATTAAAATTCTTTAGATTGATTTGCTTGATAATGGTGAAACTTAAGAATACTGCGTATCAGCGTTATATTGGCTTTTGCCAGGATCCACCCTTAAAGATGCCAACCCAATCCCATCTGCAGACCCAAACCAACAATGAATGTATCCTACTAACAAATACTGTATGTGTGTCTCCAAAACCGGACATATCTTGTTCCTGCCAGAAATACTCACTAGAGCACCAAATGTGGATTAATCCACCACTGAAAATAGTCCCAACAAATGAACTATTTCCTCCTGTTAAAGTAACATTTGCTAAAAACTATTGTTGCCAGCTGTTTTAGGACATTACTGAGCCCTTTTCAAAAATGAAACTATACATTTATGAGCGGTTGTTAGAGGATTTATATCTTCAGTAGGATCTAATGGGCTTGGGCTGAGAACCATAGACAGGGTGGGGAAGTCAGAAAGTACTGAGACAGACTAACATGTTGTTGGTTTAGGTCTTTTCATGAGATTTGCTGAGAAGTATAGAATAACACCTGCCTCTGGCCTTTGAAAAGGCAAATCACTACCCTCCGTTGCTTTCACCCCCATCCCTCTCCTCCTCCCACCCCACTTTCCAATCCTCCCACTCCCACCCTTTCCTCCACCCCTCTGTCAAGCTCCTCTGTGCCGCATGGCTAGCAGTGCCTCGCTGAGCAGACACCCAGCCCAAACACTGAGTCCCAGCTGGGAATTCCACCGTGTACTGGCTGTCTAGCTGGGGCAGGATGGAGGGGCTGGAGGAGAACAGGCGCAGCAGGGGGTGGAGGTTAAAACAAGCACATGTTTTATTAATTGGGGGGAGCCTTTAAGTGATCTTTATTAATCATTCACATCGTACGTTTCATTATAGTCGCTGTCAGTCTGAGTTTGGTTTGACTGTCAGGGGAGGGCAGAGGGGGTATGTTAATTAATGTTCAACGTTCATCAAATGCTTTGTTTGGAATTCAGTTTCTATGATTATTGCCGCAAAAACCTACAAACACAAGCAGTTTTTGTTATTACTTTATGATCATTGTTGTAGATACATGGCGGAGCACACATGCCAATAACATGGTATACCCTTACTGAATGCCTTGACTCACGTGAAATGCAGAAAACTGGAGGTAAGAATGCAGAACAAATGATCCTGATATATTCTGTGCAAAGTTGTTGTTATTCCCTCAAAATAAACAGGCCAAATACAATTTCACTAGCAAGGACCACACCATCAATAAGAAGCGTTTAAACGATTTATTAGGAAAATGATTGGTGTGCGAGGCTTGGAACTCGCTTGTGTTCTTCCGCTTGCTGGAAGTAGACGAAGAAACAGGAAGAGAGAAACGGGGTGCGGGGGAGGTGCACAGTAGAGAGCGCAAGAGGAGGAGAGCTTCAGTTCCACTGAAGGGACGAAAAATGGTGGCAGACGAAAACATCAGATCTATGTGGAGCAACGAGGAGACTGTAATCTTGCTCAAATGAACACATGAAACTAACAGAAATGCCATTATGTATTTCCATCACGTCTGCAACATTAGGATGGAAACCTGGCTTATGTCCCCTCCAAAATATGTATTTATATTTATATATGGTATATATAATATATAAAGAATATATTATTCATATTCATGTAATGTTTTTTGCATGGCATGTTTCTTTTGTACTTTTCCAACAAAATTTTTTTCTTCTCTATTTTGATCCCGCCTTCTGACAGGAAGTTGGATCAACCAGTCAGCTTGTTTTACATGCCAGGCCTCATGATGCATTGTTGACATTTGGGAGACGTGCATGTTGGCTCTTCTACAAGACGCTGCAAATCTACAGTTGCCCGTGCACCGTTCCCTTCATAAATCTGCAGACATGTTCATGTGTATGTTTGCAGAACTATAATTCCAGCCAAAGTCCTGGCGAGGAGGTTGGGGTGGATGGTTGAAGCTCAGGATGTGGACACCAGAAACTGCAGTTCGAGCTCTGCATCCTGCATCATGTAAGCTGTAGTTTGCTCAAATATGTTAAGATTTCAGAAAGATGGCAGTTTGGGTTAAATATTGAAAAAGCCAATGTGTCATGTCTCATGCTTCAAGTCAGTGACTTTTTCAGGTAACACTTAATTTTACAGATCCGCAAATTTCATGGTAAGTAGGTGATAATTAGCAAGTAACGTATTTGAAATTTGACCCCCAAATGATCCCAACATTTACCTCAAAATTTCTTGAAAATTACCCCAACATTATTAAATAATTATATTCCGCTATTTCCCAATAAGCATGTAATAAATAGCTGGTAATTCTTTAATACATTTTCAGGAAAGTTAATTGATAGGCAGGATTACAAATGCTTTATCCCCAGGTCCGCCTTCTTTGAAATTCTATGGAAATTACAACCATTTAATTGTAAAATTATATTCTATTTCCCAACAGGCAGTTGATAATTAGCTGGTCATTTATTTTATAGAGTTCCACCAAGTTAATTGATAGGCACAATTAGGCTCACATGCAAATATATTGAAGGTTTGGTTAGGTGTAACGCACAAAAACTACTTGGTTAGGTTTAGGGAAACATCATTGGTTTGGGTTAAAAAAAAAAAGTACTTTGTTAAGGTTAGAAGACGTTTTTGGTCAACCTGGACTGACAGTTGGAAACGGTCATAATTGTCATAATTCATACGGCCGCTAGAGGGCTTCGTGACTTGAACGTAAACATGTCGTTTTTGGGACACTTACTTTACAGTTATGTAAAGTTATGTAACAGTTCTGGAATTTTGTACGTTTCCAGATTTTATTGTAACAGTTCCAGATCATCTCCTTATACGTAATCAGTTACTCTCAAGCCATGTTTATTCAGTATACTGTGCTCTAGCAGTGGCAAACTTTCTGTTTCCACTCAGCACAGCCTCCATTTATTTTTTCCTTTGAACGGAATAAATATTTGACATTTCAGTCACTCTGCGGGGGACTGATGCCACAAAGACAAATGAAGTCCAAACAAATATGACTGCAGTGCTTTGAATGATTAAAACACATGCGCGCACACACAACAACAAATGCAGGCATACACATATATGAATATGAATGAATAAGAATGTATGAGCTTGCACTAACAGTGTTTTATCCCTTCTGCAACTAAATGTTGGTTTGCAGTATTTACAGAAAGACCTGAGCTAAATTAGATGTATACCTCCAAAATACAAATAGATGCTGTTTAGTATATGAAGCAAGTATGAACAAAGACAGAAATGAGCTATATCATTGGTCAGTTCATTCTGTTGTAAGTAAAAGAATCTTGTTTGTCCACTTTCCCTGGGGAGGTATCCTTAGCAGGGGTCAAGAGGCTAACAGGATTACCTGCTTGTTAGGAACTGTTATTCTGCGAATGAGTGGATGAATTCAGAGATACCCAACAGTAGACGGGTGATTGATCATGGCACTAAGTATTGGTTTGCCTCTTTAATTCCTAATGAAGATGGCCTATATTGATTTCTTAAATCTAGATGGGCTTTCGTGATGACTGAAAAGAACAAGGACACGCAAGCTGTGTCTCATTTTAGGGGGAGCAGTTTTCAAAGTCTGTGTGTCAAGACTAAATACATCACATCAACAAGGCAAAAAAAAAAAAAAAAGTTAAAATATTTTTAACGTCTTTGGTTTCTTTGGTCATCTAGCCTAATGTAACAATAGGTGAGTTTCAATCCACCTGTTCAAGTCATCTTCCTAAATCATGAAAAGACAATCAAAAAGTCACATTTCATCAGCTACCGCCTAGTTCGTCCAGAGAACGGAACGTGTAGCGCCTGTTGGCTGTGGTGGTTGATCCATAGTACACCAGAGGTGTTAAAAAGAAGGTTAAAAGTATTTAAGATACATGCATTTTTCAATATGTGTTGGTGATTAACAGTTAACAGTATAATGTTGAAAACTATTATCTTTATTTGAGGAGAGAATGTTAAAGATGAAACTATCAAGTCAAGTCACTGAATGGGTATTGTACCTTGAGCATTCACGTATCAAAAACTGCCTCCAGTTCATTCCATTAATGAAATGGGCTGGTGGTGGACCCAGGAGGTCAAAGATGAATTTCAGCTGGAGACGAAACACAGCATCACATCAAGATCTTCAACTTATTTATTTTTGTCTAGAATCTCTGCTACAGTCAAAAAAATACACTTAATAATAATAAACTACCTGTATGGCGCCTTTTATAGCAATGGTACAAAGTGCTTTACAGCTACAAAAATGACAACAGGGCATCACACAGTAAATAATCAGACTTACAATTAATGGAACATTAACACAACAACAAATTATAAAGAAACAGCTGTGCTTTAAAGTCAATTATGTGACTTACTGGAAGCCAGTGTAAACGTACTTAAGTATCGGAGTAATGAGAGTAATGTGGTCAGTTCTTTTGGTTTTCATAAAAACCCCAGTAGCTGCGTTTTGTACAAGCTGAAGCTGTTTGATGGTCTTTTTAGGAAGGCCTGTTGACCATTGCAGTGGTCAACCCTACTGGAAATAAAAGCATAAACCATGTTTTGACATAAGGCCTCTACGTTTGGCTATGTTCTTGAGATGGTAAAAAGTTGATTTAGTTATTGCTTTCACATGGTTTTTAAAACTGACATCACAATTAATTAAGACACCAAGGTTTTAAACAGTGTCCATCGCTTTAAGTAATTTTGTGTCAAGATGAGTGGCAATCCTAAGTCTCTCCTCATTTTTCCCCAAATAAGATTATTTCAGTTTTGTCCTTATTCGGCTGTGGAAAATTTTGAGACCAGCTGTTAATTTGGTCAGTGCATTGACTAAGAGATTCTAGGGGACCAAAGTCGTTAGATGAGAGAGATAAGTAAATTAGGGTGTTGTCGGCATAGCTATGATAAGAAATCTTATTATCCTTAGTGATTTGTCCAAGCAGGAGCATATAGAGGTTGAATAATAAAGGCACTAAAATCAACCCCTGGGGGACACTACAGGTCAAGGACGTTGGTGTTGAGGTATAGTTTCTAACGGAAACATAAAAGCTCCTGTCTTATTAATATGATCTGAGCCACTTTATAACCATAACTGAAAATCCAACCCAATGTTCCAGTCTGTGTAGAAATATGTTATGATCAACAGTGTCAAAGACTAAGGTCCAGTAACACTTGGATTGATGTTTTGCCTGTATCAGTGTTAAGGCGTAGGTCATTTTAAAACCTTAATGAGCGTTGTTTCAGTGCCCATTTGATGTTAAGAAGGCAGTTAATTGATTAGAAACGACTTTTTCAAGTATTTTGCCGACAAATGGTAGATTGGATATGGGCCGGTAATTGTTTATTATGGAAGCATCTTGATTTTTCTTTTTGAGTAGGAGCTTTATAACAGCTGTTTTCAAGTACAGCGATACATTTACAATTTTAAGCACGTGTGTTGCTATGAGTTGAAAAACAGATTAGTTAACTTCTCGTTGCAAATAGCATGTATAGTATTGTTTATATTTGATATATCTATATATCTATATATATCTGATGACGTTAGAGAAAAAAGAAGCATTCTTTATGGATTTTATAGTGGATCTAGAGTTTGTATTTGCGCCATTTTCTTTCTTCCTGGAATCTCATTTCAGGAGTTTAACAGCTGGATTTTGTTTCATGGTGCTTTCTGTTTTTGGTGGCTGTCTTAACTTTTAATGGAACAATGTCATCCGTAATATTTACCCTTTTTGATTTGAATTTATTCAGCAAATCTTCAGTCTGACAATTGACTTGACATTCTTGAAACTGCCTGCTCATAGAGAGCGCCATTGTGATCATTTATGACTCTCTTTTACAGTCATAGATCTGTTCTGAATGTGTGGGAATGTAAACACATCAAAGAACACACAGAAATGATCAGACAAGACCATGTTATTTACAGTTGTTGCAATGTTGAGACCTTTTTTGATGACATGGTCCAGGGTATGACCAAGAGAGTGAGTTGGTCTCTGTACATGCTGTGTTAGGCTAAAGGTATCAAGTAGTTTGTTACGGCATCTCCATCACCTTTACAAACTTCATCTCTCTGTGTCACGTGTTGTTAACCCTCCCAAATAATTTTGTACATGGTCCTTGTTCTCTGCTCCATATTGGCGAGTCTCTGAGCAGAACAATGTGTCTATGAAATACAGATGCCAACACATAATAAGGTCCCCTTTGTTTTAGTTCCTAAGTGATGCTTGGATCTATTTTAGGTCAGTTTGGATTGCACAGATTATTGCAACAACACATTTGCATGTGAGTTCCATGTCTGTACAGTATTTCTGAAGTCTGTTTCAATCATATTTACCTTGGGTGGCTCTTGGCTTCTCCTCTGGGCTTAGGCACTGAATATGGAACCACTCATTACGCTTGTAGTCCCCTTGGAGTGAGCACTGGACCATCTCTCCAGCTATCCTTTTATGACAAAAGCAGTAAATGTAACTGCCATCAAGTTTACACTCCTCACAGCAGTACCAGTCATCTCTAGCTGGAGGGGCAACATCCAGACCAGCACATCACAGGTGAAACTGTCGGACACAAGGGATGCTGCAATACTTTTCCTGTCTATTTAAGAGAAAAACAGGGTAGAATACAGATTTTAAAATAAAATATACCTTTTTACTCTATACATTACATAAGCTATGTCAGTGGTATACTTTTTGTCAGGTTGAGTGCAGCTGCAAAACAAATGCCTGTTAAAATTTGAGTTTGAAAAGTTATGGACAAGGTATGTGCACATTATAGCATTGTTTGTTTTAAATAATTTAACAAATAATGTAATGATTGAACTGATTAGCATAGATATTTTGTGGCATCCCCATGAGTGGAGGCTACAGAAGCTGCAACTTTTGGTTTGTTGTTTACTGTCTGTGTATCAGTTGTGCTGGGATTTGCAGTCACAGTGCCAAGACTGATCTGAATAGTAATCTCTCTCGTAACTCTTGTAACTTAATCTCATAGAAAACTACCTTGTCAGCAATGCAAATACCACAGTGCTCTTGTCTTTCATCTCCTCTGTGTACTTTTGAGGGATCTGTCTCTCCACTTTCTTCCTTGGTCCCTCAAGCACAACTAAGTTGTCTACGAAAATCCTCAGCATTGTGAATAGCATACAATCCCATAACACAGTGTATAGCAAAAAATTTCGCAAAACTATAGGATTTAAGATGGATGATGTTCACCTGGTTCCTGTGAGCAAACTGTGACGCCTATAGAAGCCAGTTGTTGCCATTTTACTCACCATGATGATTTGCATGGGACATCATCTGAAAAGGAGTGTAATTGTAATTGTAAAATAAACAATCAGCCCCGACCTGAACTTGTATTACTCATTTTAAGATGTAGTCTTGACCACTGCTTGGATATCATACTTAGTGTTTTAGGTTTTCTTTTTGGTGTGCATTTTAATTTGGCCTTATGGCACATTTCCCAGTCCTTAACAGCATGGACAACAAAAAGTTTAACAAGAAAAGAAACTATCATGGAAATGTATATATTACCTGAACATAGTCCCATGTCAGAGAATAACACCTCTCTCTCGACATTTTCTGTTCTTGAACAGCCTTCTCCCTGTAGGTACTTTCTTCAAAACAAGTACAACTACAAAAAAACGTCCTTGGAGGACTGTTATTTCTGTATTTACTTTTTACACCATTTTATTTGTATCTTAATTTTATTGAATACGTTTGGAGGGATCAGTAGCTATACATTGTTACATCTGTCATGAATCTTGAATTAACATACTCTCGTAAACCTATCATGAAAAGGTGTATCTCCATCTCTACTTTCCATTGACTCACTTATTTTACATGATCCAAACACAGTCTTTCAACATGCCCCCTGGCTGAAACTATACTCTGGTTCATTCCCAGACTGTTCAGAGGATCTGTAGAACATCTTCTGGGAAAATCCTTGTCATTTCTATGCCAGTGCAGGCCTGGATGAAATTGAATTTCTGGAGGTTGTTGTGGAGAGGAGCAATTGACTGTACTACCCACAACCTCTTGTCCAGCAGCCCCTGGGCCTCCTCTTTTGTCATGGTTCTAGAGATAAGATTTGATGCTATGAATATGTAGTAAAAATGCTATCATCTGTATAATGAAAACAGTGACATGGGTTATATACTTGATTTTCTCATCCATTACTTGGTGATGAGTTTTGTTCTTGTTTGCTTAAGGGAAGAAAGTCTTCAGAAAGTGACCATAACTGCTGTCCTTTCCTCTGCCTTCAAGTTTGTTTGCCTTCGCTTTTTGCTAAAAGGTCCACATTTATCCGAGACAACAACACATACCTTACATAAATATAATATACAATGAAAATGCATTATAGTCACAGCAAAATACATATTTCGATGCAAAACGTAATCAAAGCAAGTGTTGAGTAACTTATAAAGATTGAGAGTTGGCTCTGGTCATTGCTGAGAACCGCAGTTGCATTGGGTGTTTATATAGCTAGCTGGCTATATTTATGTGACCATAAAAAGAAACAACCCCAGGGAGATATTTGTTTGATACCCCATCCTAGATCTCAATGTCAAGTTAGCAACTCTGACTCTTGCTAGTTTTTACACTTGTGAAAAAAAACACCAGGTCCCAATGCTGATTTAGATCTGAGCTCCATTTCTTCAACAGCTCTTCCACAGGGAGCTATACAGTCAAACGGGATCCTGTGACGACAATATTCATTACCAGCTGTCATCACGTTTTTAAGCTGTTGAGAGTTCAAAGAAACATCTTCCTTTACAGAGAAAAGAATGATCCAGCACCACCCAGCCTCCAATATCAGTCTTTTTCTTTCATCACACCTCACACCTCCCATCATAGATGACTTCTCCCCCTACTCTTCCCTCTCCTCTTCACTCCTCCACAGGCGATGCATTGGCTTTGCTCTTTCTTTTAGCTCTCAGAAGCTGTTGCTCATTTGGAAGCTGAGATACTGTACTCCCATGCAGTCACAGAGCGAGGAAGTGACGTCAGGTAATGTGGATGAAGTCTGAGTGTGGGTGTGCAAGAGTTTCTCTGTTCAAGTGTTTCCAAATACAGTATTGGTAGTTGGGGGGCTGTATAACACTAATGTGTATCCAGAGTTTACCCCATAATTTAATTCTTCTCAAAGTGAAAAATTCTGAAACAGTATTTAGAGCCTCATTAGAGGTGATTGGCAATGCAATGTGATCTGACACACACACACACACACACACACACACACACACACATATGCAGCAAACACATGCATCTGTGTAAATCCATTCATATGTTTTGCCTTGAACCTTAAACACTAAACCCAAATAACGTATGTGGACACCCGAACAGTACACCCATATTTGATAGTTGAACATGACATTCCAACATCGTGTATGGTTTGACATTTTAGGAAATACGCTTATTCACATTCTTGCCAAAAGTTAGATGAGACGATCATTTGCACTATCAAGTCTGTACAGTGAAAATATGAAGCTACAATCAGCAGCCAGTTAGCTTAGCTCAGCACAAAGACTGGAAATGGGGAAAAAGTTTGCATGACTCTGTCCAAAGGGAACAAGATCCTGCATCTAAAGCTGACTAATTAGCACTGCAGCTTCAGCGCTCTTTGTCATACTCCCCAGATGAATGATTGGGATGAATATTTATTCATGGTCACATATTTCATGGCTGTCTGGTCTGTTGTCAATAGCTGGCAAGGTCCACGGATTTGGATACAGTAAAGCTCTTAGTTGAAATTATTAATCAACTGACTGATTGAGAAGAGATAATATTAAGCGTACAAGCAAAGGAAGGCAACCAAACCCAATATTTTTATTGGATTACTTAAAGTTATGTTATATTTTTCATATTGTTACATGACTAAGTAACCTAACAGTCAAACTGCATTACTTTGATCTCAGACTAGCTTAAAAATAAGAAGTATGCTTTAAAAAATACATGAATACAAAAATGATTCAGATGGGGGGACAAAAAAAGAGACCAAAAGACACAGAAGATGATCTTTCAAAAAAAGATGCATACAAACCAGAACATAACAGACTCCGACCTGAGGCACCTTAAAAGAGGACAACTAAAATTTAAAAAATCAATCCATGATTTAGGATAGCAGGGAGCCAATGAAGTAAGGCTAAACGCGATGTATTGTGTGATCTTGTTTTTGTTAAAAGCAGAGTTCTGGACCAGTTGGAGCTGAGCTGGCGCTGAATGATTGAGGCAGGTGAACAGTTTTAGAGCAGTCAAGACATGATGTGATAAAAGCATGAATGACTTTTTCTAATCCTTGGTTTTCAGCCTGATAGATTAGTAACTCTGACACACTCCATCCATTTCTGTGTGTCACATTAGAACATGTGCCCGCTCTGACAGATCAATGCCTCTGCCCCTCATCCTCTCTCTATCCAGATAATGGGGGTTTAATGGGGCTGGTCCCCTGAGACCCATCCAGTATGAGATGTGATGGGGTGCAGGTTTGCTCTGGGATGGAGGTGGGGTGTCCGCCATGTGTTAGTTTTGTGACAGAAACTCTGTCATAATTTAATCAGCATATTTGATCGACAGGGCCACATTGCAGTATTAATCAGAGTAAGGTTACACTGCAGACCATCTGCACATGGACTGAAAGTGACTGAAGTCTCCATATCTGTCATTCCTTACAGGAAATCAATATGCACTCTAGTCAAAGGGCAGACAGGCGTCTTCTGTCTTACATTAAGACACCCCCTAGTTTTGCATTAATTTGATGCAATACTGTTCTGGTATCCGTCTATGTAGATGGAGACCTTACTTCAATACAACCAGTCAGATCTTGCATAAAGCAGTAACGTCAGCGTTCTATCATAGGCAGAGCAGACAGTCACACTGAGACAGCATCCTGCTGTACAACACAAGAGCCACAGACTTTGAACAACAACCCACATTAGCTTTCCTGCTAAAGTTTCCTTTTCATCTAACTGGGGAAACGTACACTGCTAACGTCACTTTGCAGGCTCGAAAGCTAATTAGCTGCAGCACATTAAACACCATGAACAACACGCCACAGCACAAGTTTCTTTACTTTGTCTTTAGTTCTCTACAGTGTAGCAGCGGCACTCTGGTAGCCTGCCAGCTGCTGTCAATCAACCACAAATACCAACACGACCCTCTATTTAGCTGAGGCGAAAAGGAGCATTATTTCTAAAGCCCTTTTTTCTTCCTTTTAATAATAAAAAACTATTAACAATACATTTAAAAAACACATTGTTTTTGAAACTGATTGCTAAAGGTGATTCAGTTGGACTTTAACACAAGTGTTGAACCTTTAGACCTTACAGCACGATTAAACTCTTCAGACAACTTGATTTGAATCTCAAATATTCAAATAGTCTTGTAGAAATTGAGTTAATTTTGGTTAAATCATTCATTAACCATAACTTTCTATGCAGTAATATTTGTCCCCAAATACAGTATATGTTGTCCTTTTTCCACCAGCTCCGAGGTCTGACATCATTTTGTAAATTCAAACAAACTGTAAAGCTGCCAGGAATCCAAACTGCAAGAAAAAATGAAAGGCACTTTGAAAATCTTGAACATTTTAGTTAGTTAAGCTTTATTTATACAGAAAGTCTCACTGGGGTCAAGATCTCTTTTACAAGAGAGACCTGAGAACACATACATACAGCATGATGGTTGTAAAGCTGGTTATAAACACAAATACATAAATACAAATAATAATACTAATAATGCTTTTTACTGGTCAAAAGAACTCAATAGAAAAATTCAGAGAGGGGAGTCTGCACTTTCAATAGCTTATTACTATTTTATTTTGATATGTCAAGTGTTTAATGTCCAGTAATGTTAAATACAAGGCATACATAAATAGGTTAATAGTGCCTTTCAAAAGGACCCAAATGACTGTTTCAAAAATGACTCATTTAACTTCCAAAAGTCTTCTCCAAATGATCAATATGACTATTCCTAAAATGACTCACACAACTGTTCCAAAAGACCCATGTGATCCATTGGCTCTTCCAAAAGATCTATATAAATGTTCCTAAAATGACCCATGTGATTGTTCCAAATGATCCATATAACTGTTATTAAAATGACTCATCCAACTCTTAAGGAGTGATCATAGAAATGTGTAAGAAGAATGTTGCTAAAAGAGATGTTCTGTTTGTTTTTTCATTTTTTCCTTGATGAGTTCAAAAGATTTCAAATCAGGAGCTCACAAAAACAACAGCAAGCTGTTTACTCGGTTAATTCAATCCTAAAGCTCTCTGTTTTTCACAGCATCATGACATCTATAGAGCTAGGGTTAACATTCATGCAATACTGCTGAGGAGATGTGTGAAAAGATCTATACAGGCATTTTGAATGCAACTCTGTAATGCTGGTTGGCACAGAACAGGCAGATACCCACAAGCACGACTCAAGACAGTTAGGTAAGAGCTGGGTCTGAAATGACAAGAGAATTAGGCCTTGTTCAGACTGCCAGCCCAAATCCGTTTTTTGGCAAATCCAGATTGTATCCAGATTGATTTTAAAAAGTCTGGACAGCAAAAAAAAACCCCACATGAAATGCAAATTTTGCAAATTGGATCCAAGCCACATTTAGAGGTGGTTTGAAATGCGATTCCAATCGGATTTCTACAGATGCGTCTCGGTCCAACACACTCTGGCCGCTCAAATCGGGTTTCAAAGTGTCTTTTGCGTGACTCGCAACACGACACACAACAACAACGTCAAATCCAGAGTGACGGAAGTGCATCAGAGCGGCTGTATACCAGCCTCCTTCATCGCACCAGACAAACTTGGCGACCGCGACTTGACAGTGTGATTGTTTACACTGGAAAGCATAGGCAGTTACTGACGCCTATGTTGTTACCACAGCAACCCATGCAGATAGCTTGGTGATGTCTGGACATACAAATCTGATTTGATCACTTCTGACTTGCCTGCAGTCTGAACAAAGCCTTAGTGACAGTGAAAACCAGGCAGAATGAATGCATGATCAGGAAGGATTTATGACACAACTCCATTACTACATTGTTAGATTACCTAATTTGCATATCTCTCCTCATTAAAGAGTACATTTTTTTGGCTGCCAGAGAAACAGAACAAGGAAGAAGAAAACACATTCTATGCATTAAAAGCAAACCACATACTATTCTAATTTCCTACTAAAATCCAGTAGAAAATTTACAATTTTTCATTGTTATTGTTATCAAATACTGTGTAGTAGGTGAAGCCCTTCATACAGAACTTCTCCACATCCAAAGGAAAACACCTGAAGAGGCAGGTGGGGGCAGGATTAGCCAGATATTCATCAATAATTAATATCCACAAACAGGCACAAAATATTTTGGACCGCCTGACGTCTCACTCCACTGGCAGCCTCCACTGCCTCCAAACCCAAGAGTACAGACGACAGCTGCTTTGCAAACACAAATTCCACTTAACCTAATTGTAAAGCAATTCCAATAAACTACTTAGGAGAATGGAAGGCAGAAGCTAAGAGCAAAAGTAGATTACATACATTCTGGCCGAAAGTCAGGCCTGGCCTGAATTGGCTGAATCTCTTAACTGTCAAGGGTGAAGATGAGAAGCAAAGGCTCAGAAACCATTTGGCAAATGAAAAGGGGGATAAAATATATCTTTGCACCCGACAGGGCCAGTGTTGGATGAGTGATGTTCGGACTGAGATGGGCTTCCTCCTCAGCTGTGAATGACATGCTATAAAGTCTAACTGTATCACTAACTTTATATTCCCTACGCTTCAGCCTTGAAAAGATGTCCCTTTTTTTGTTATCCATATAATGGTTTCTTTGTTTTTCCCATTTAGGTGTTTATGGCAGATTTTCTCAGCAGCTTGAGGTGTTTGTCCTTGTCTCCTTTCTAATGCAGAACTTGGACTGTGAAACTGTTACTGTGATAAAGAAGTTTACACATACAGATGCTAAGCTATTAAGTTAAGAAATAAGAAACTGTGCTAAAGACATTTTAACCAATTCCCGGAGTTGTTCTAGTAAAAAAGAAAAATGGCATAACTTTTGTTTGTCACCACATGCCACAACATAAATGCCATAACATTATGGCAGCTGGTGACCAATGCATATGTTAAAAAAGCTTTCCACCGTTCGTCTTCCTTCTTCCATTCCCAGAACCCTGTGTCTTAAAAAGTATGTTATTTTAATCAACATAATAAGGAAAATATTTTCATGAATGCATCTGCATTGTCAACAAATCCCATGAAAATACCACAACCAACAGTGCGTTTGTCCATCGCTCAATACTTTCTGACTTCCCTTCCTGTATGTGGCACTCACTCAAGTCCATTGGTTCCTACTAAAGACATAAATCTTTACAGCTAACAAATACTGTATATAGTTTCATTTTTTAAAAAGACCCAGTTATTTCCTATAACAGCTGGCCACTGCAGGTGTTAAGAAATGTTAATCATAGAGGAATAATACTGCATTTGCTGGGGACTATTTTTAGCTGCGGATGAATATACATTTGGTGCTCAAGTGAGTATTTCCAGCAGCAGGATGGTGTATGTGGGATTGAGTTAAAACAAACTATGTGTGCGTGTTCATGGTGATGAAGGAACATGTCACCCAGTGCAACAGTTTGACTCATTGGTGTGTTTTAATAGTTTTTGGACAACAATTGAGCTCCATGGCACAAAGGAATATAAAAACAGGCTTTGGATACAGACACAATACTTGTTAGTAGGATACATTCATGGTTTTTTTCCATTAAACAAAATGAAAAATATCGAATATCACCAGACACCCTTTAGCCAAAGCCATAACCTTTCCCTAACAAAGTGTTTTTGTAGTTTAAACTTAACTTGAACTACTGACAGTTTCACATTTTTAAACACCTCAAAACGCAAATTAATTGTGTAATTGTATAAATGATTATTGTTTCTGAACTGTTGCCATTGCACCACCATTGGTTCACTTTGTTTTCCAGCTGTAAGGGAACTTTATTGAGTCATTTTCTCATGTGGCCATATGTAAGTGAGACTATTATTATGTAAGTGAGACACTCTTATTGAAAGAGAGAACAGAGAGCTAAATGTAGTTTGCTGCTGCAGCTCACTTGGCCCAGGTGTGTGTTGACTCCATAACAACTCATATTCTCTTCAAACACATACACATGCACACACACACACACACATACAAACAGGACTTCCTACCACCGTATGCTTTTTGGGCAGATGGTGTGGCTGCTGGTGCCAGTGAAGGCATCCTTACAGTATATGGTCCTCTGAGCCCGGACAGTGTGTAGAGAAAAAGATGCTGACGGGCACATTCAGTCCTGGAGCTTCTTTGGCTCTTAGTATTTACACTGTGTATGACCATGTGAGGTGTGTTTTATTTTAACTGCAGTAATCTGCACCAGTTAACATACCACTAAATGCACCTTTTTTATATTAATATAGTCAATCATTTAAGTAAATCATTTTTCCAGTTTTGCTTAACCTTGGGTTTGGCACTTGTTTACCATTTGAATAGCTGTGTGGTATATTTTAATGATACAGTAATAACTCAGTAATAACATTATGTTATGTTACATTATGTTGTAAAAGTTATGTTGATCCGCAATCTCTTTACTGAAGAAGGCATGATTACAATGACCATTCATTATTTCAGTATACTGTATGTGAGTATTATATTAACATAGGCTTGAAAAAATGTGAACCCATCCTTTTAGGAGATTTTGGTGAGTAAATCAAAAATAACAAAAATAGGATTTTGAAATGTGGAAATTATTGACTACTTAATTAAAGGAGCTCTATGTGGAGGTGAATTGTCTTTTTTCTGTTTATATTCAGCATTTCTCACCAAACGTATTGTGTGTATCCTTGAGGTCTAACAAACATGCTGAATCTATTTCCTTCCTCAGAAAACATTTGCAAAGTCAATTGTTTTTACTTTAAATCCTGCATTGGTTACATCCACTGCCTTTGTTGACGCATTGCTACATTTCTTGGCCCGTTACCATCACCGACTGTAAACCAGTGCAAATGTGAATTATGTTGCCCGTGTGTGTGTGTGCACAATACATACAAAATGGGGACCCACCAATTAAAACATTGCTCCATAGGGCTACTAGTAGTCCTTTAATTAACTGTTCCCTAAGCCCCACCCCCTTTAGTTATTGTTGCTACACCTCCTAAGCATTCTCATATGGCATATGCAGTTTACATTGATCACAGGGACAGATTTACCACTCGAAATTTGCAGAAAGTGGGTCTTTCACACAGAAGTAAACCAAAGCAATTTCCTCATTTCTAACCGTCGACCATTGATTTTGTCTGCTTAGGAGATGTCGCTAACTGATCAGCTGTAGCTTTAAGCTAGTGCTAACGCTAAAACCCTATGAGTTGGTTGAAAACACTGTCTCAGGCGGTCTTTTTAAGTATTCCATCTGATTCGTTTTAAAATGGAACATCTGTAAAAGGTCCTAAAAGGTCATCTTAGGGCCTGTGTCCATATAGCGTTTCTTTCTGAGCACCAGCATCTTTTTTCAATTGTCCTCCTCTCAAAAATAGAGGAGGAGCAACCTCCTCTGCCTCTATGGACCATTGCTTTACATATAAGAACCCCAAAGTGCACAGAGGCAGCTCTATTGTACTGTCCAATAAAAACATGAAACTTAAGACTGTTCTCCGCAGGATGACCGTGGATGTTGACCAGCCAGTCATCACAGGAGCTGGGCTGCTAGCTGCCAAGATCCCCACCCGGAGGGTCCTCACATCTCCGAAAACATTGGAGCAAAATTATAATTAGGCATTATTTGGATAAACTGACCATATATTAGAAATTCAGATGGTTACTTTCTCACCTGAAAAAATATAAAAACTTCCTGTCCTGGATGAAAATGATATGAGCCTGGCTCATAATCTCCGCCATCACAGGGGTTTGCGCGAAATGCATTTAAGGATACTACTCAAAGTCAACTCCCAAAATATCCTCAATGAAATGAGCAGAGCAAGAACACTTCTGGTCATTTGGAATGTACTTGGCTAGATGTGGACTTGACGCAGATTGAGAAAGACCTAGGGTCTAACATTTCTGCTTGTAACTTTAATGTCACACACATTTGCACATATGCACTTCAACTTTGAGTATTCATTTGTGTGTTCTCTTTTTTCCTCTGATTTATTGTGCAACCTCTGCTTATATCATGCATACACAAGTACACATTTCCAACATTTTTGTCCACATATCATATTGAACACCTCAAAATCTTTTAGACCATTTTTTGATCCTGTAGTAGTTTTATTAAAACTGAAAGTTTTGAATCCAATACATATATTTTCTAACTCACCAGCACAGATTCTTTTCATATGTGTTCCCTCTTTCATACTGCAATCACACACAACAAACAGTTTACTAAAGTAAAAGACGATTGAAGAGAAGAAGATACTTTCCAATACAAATAATAGGGAATCAACTTAAAGAAGAGCAAATAAAAATGCAAATTGGGCTTGTTGTGATTCTCACAATTTACCCATTAAACTCCTCTACAAGAAGGGTGATGCTCAGGAAAACAGCTGACACTCTGAGGTGCTGGTTACCCATGGGTGGGTGGGGTTAACAGGACCAGCGGACACAATTTGTCTAAATGCTAATAGTCTTCAAACAATCAGAGGAGAGGAGGAAAATAAGTGTGATAGAGAGATGAAAATATCGTATTATGGCTCACCACAACACTGCTGAAAAAAGGTGAAGAAATCACCAAAACACATATGCATATTGGTCAATGCAGAGAGTGATTCTGCAGACACAGTACATGACTGACACACTTATTGTTGGCCAAACACTCCACAATGCAGCACACGCTCTGCTGTGTTTCTACTTCTATTTTGAACCCATTTTAACTTTCATCTTCAATGCTCAGTCTGATCTTGCAGCCTCTGTTCCTGTCCCGCAGCGAAAATGACATGTTTTTGTGTTTTTCCAATCTCCAAAGCAGCTTTGCAGCTGACCATTCAAAGATGGGAAAAGAAAAACTGCTCTGGCTGCAAACAAAGCTTCCTGCAAGCAATCTCACTCAAGCACAAGAAGGCTTTGTAAAACAAATAGGTGGAGATTGTTCTTTCTTTTGCTTTTTACTATTATCTCTCTTTTTTAGCCAAGCAGGAGCTGATGTCTCAGCAGTGAGTATTTCTGGTACCACTTTATATAAAAATTGAAGATAAAACAACAAAGCAAAGATACACTTTGTTTAGATTTCTTCCTATCACCAAAGGATGTTGTGACCACAGCACAGAACATACAATTTTCTGTTTTTTTCTACACAGCTTAAAAGGTTAGAACTAAAACTGTAGTTAAAATAATGTACTTGTAGCCTCGTTTTGTCAGAGGTCTACCACCAATGCCCAATAAAAAAAAGGAACAACACCAGTGGAGGCTGGTCCATAGAGGCAGAGGAGGTGGCTCCTCCTCTATTTTTGAGAGGCAAGAGGGAGATCAAAATATAAAAAAGAGTAATTGGTTGAAATAAACCATTACCAAATCTCAGTATCATTTATAAAATAATTTTTCTCTCTTCTTCAGAAAAAATCCAGGACCGGGTCGCGGTGGCAGCAGGCTAAGCAGGGTTGTCCAGACGTCCCTCTCCCCAGCAATGTTTTCCAGCTCCTCCTGGGGGATCCCAAGGCATTCCCAGACCAGATGAGATATATAATCCCTCCAGCGTGTTCTGGGTCTACCCCGGGGCCTCCTACCAGTTGGACGTGCCCGGAAAACCTCTAAAGGGAGGCGTCCAGGAGGCATCCTAATCAGATGCCCGAACCACCTCAACCAGCTCCTTTCGATGCGAAGGAGCAGCGGCTCTACTCCGAGCTCCCTCCGGATGTCCGAGCTCCTTACCCTGTCTCTAAGGGTGAGCCCAGACACCCTATGGAGGAAACTCTCTCCTATTCTGGCCGCTTGTATCCGCAATTTCATTCTTTTGGTCACTACCCAAAGCTCATGGCCATAGGTGAGGGTTGGAACGTAGACTGACTGGTAAATCGACTGGTAAATCAATATTGTTGTCATGGTAACAATAATAAACACGTGGTTAACGTTGTGAAATGGTCGCAGTTTTGTTAGCTTTAGGCACCAAAATTACTTGGTTAGGTTATAAGTTAAGTTTCATCACGTGCCTTACTTACTACGCTCTGACATAGGTTTGACCCATCTACCTCACACTTGTGACTTTGTCACTCTTTATACTACCTAACCTGACTTATTACGGCCATATTGTTGCAGAGGGCGGGCTGGAATGGACAGATGGATTTGAAGCCACATGCATTAAATGGATGACTTCAATGTTTTTTAGTCAGTTTACCTTTTTGCAGTGAATATTATTTTGGGCTATGCTAACTCATGGCACATCCAGTGTTCTCAAACCCTCCGTCTAAGCAATGGCAATTAGAAATTTTACAAAAAAGAAAGAAAGGGGCAGGGCTGAGAACTAGGAAGCAGGACTGCGTTCAAGTGCTATCCTATCACACATCCATAAAAAATTCCTGATAAAATAGTTGGTAAAGGGAATTAATCAATCAGTTCTTCAGTGGCTTGAAATCAAAGTATTCTCTTAATGACTTTGAATATGGTGCAGGTCACTTTAAATTAAAAATAACTGTGTACATCTTATCTGCCAGGTGCAAAGGAACCGACGCTGTGAAATGTCTTTTTGCAACGTGACACTGTACAACATGAATTACTAGAGGCTTAGTTCCTGTTACACCTGCTGGAAACCTGCGTCATAAACACCATATAGAATTTACCACATCTGTGAATCACAAACATCCCTGCAGTGAAGCCATGAGGCCTGACAATTGGTTAGGATAGTGATGAAGTGCTGAAAGCTTCTCTGGGGACAAAGAGAAATAGTGTTTATGAAGATGTGGCTGCCATATGCCTGTTCCTGTATGTTGTTTACAACATGCTGAGACAGCAGGGAGCTGAGACAGTTGGAGAGAGGTGAGGGTGTGGAAAAAGGGGATTATATTAACTGTTCTAAGTGATCTTTGCACTGTTGGTCTAAATGCTGTTTTAAAAGTTTAGAGAAGGAAAAAATGATTGCCTGGAAGTGCCACGCTCTATTGGTCCTCAGTAAAGAGGAGTTACTTCAGCCTTCCAGGGTTTTGGAAGTAAGTAAATCCTGTCTATTTTCTGCATAGACAATGTTAGGTGACTGAGAGCAGGGGTACTTCCAAGGCTCAGATGAACATGAAACTCTCGTGGTTGAATCATCTGTACAATAAGATCATAAACATTTGGTTCTTTGATGACGTTAAAGGCACAATCCTGTGGACATAAAAGTGTAAGGACAAAAGTCAGCTACAATTCCAAAGGAGCATTTCGTTAAGAAACAACCACCAAGTGGAAGCTAAAGATTACTCTTTGTAGAAACCTGATAAAACTTTAGGATTCTGGGTCAGTATTAGATGAATGTAGCAACTAAGGTGCACTGTTTTCTTCCCAGTTCCAATTTGAAGGAATGAATTTGCTACAGCTCTGTTTTACACCTCTGACTGACTTTTCTTGTGGCAGCTGAGGCTCATGGGTATCGTAGTATCTCGACCACATGGCCACACCTCATGGCTACAGTATAGGTCATAAACCGCGCCCCCTCCATGTTAGCGGATGGAACATGGTACACATCAAAACAATTTGATGCTCAAGTGTTCATTTTTCTGATAAGTTTGGTTTTAATTAGTTATTTGATGCTATAAAAAGGGGGAAGGGGGTGTGATGTCATGATTGACAACTGGTTAGGGCGGGTATATGGACGGGACCTCGATGCCGCGAACCTTCAACTGCTCTTCAATCCTTGGGTAGGATATAGTGATGACTAAGATAAAGGAATCTAATACAAGTCAAGCAAAGTACTCCAATTCATTACAACTATAGGTATAGTATAACCTCTGTTTCCTTTGAAGATGACAAACAAACTTTCATGGGTGTCCATGTTTTTCTCAAATTTTAGTCTGATCTGGATCACTGGAACACAGCAAACACAGAATTACATTAAATAGTGATTTGGGGCCTGTTGCATAAAAAGTTGCACTAGTCTTTAATTTAAACTTAAACTTTAAGTCAGACTTAAATTTACCTGTTGCATAAAGCTTCCGCTATGAGTGACTAGTGTAAGACTGACTTAGATAGCCTGTTGCGCAATGCATTTGGGTGAAATAAAACAGAAAAATGGCAGATGCAACAGCAACTCTTGACAATCTGCGATCAATATACCTGTGTCTTTGTGTATTCTAACTGACGTTGTAACAGACTGTTGCCATAGCTACAAAGCTCTCACCTCAGGCTTAGCCAGGGAGAGAGGTGGCTAACTTTCCTACCTCAAAGTAAGTCAGTCTTAATATTTATGCAACAGACAGGCTTAATTAGACTAGTCTAACCTGACAAGTTAAGACCAGTCTAAAGCCAAGACTAGTCTTAAACAAAGTTTATGCAACTGACCCTTGTTACTATACTGATTAACTGGAAAAAAACAGCATTAATGTAGTTAGTTCTTTCTCTTCAAGGCAGTTTCACCCATCAGGCAAAGCAGGGAACTGCCCTGGGGTCCCATACCCTCAAGGGCCCCAAAAGACCCCATGTTCACTGTGTGTATGGTTTGTGGTAATTTGATAAATGCCACAGTTGTTTGAGAATATGCACCAATAAATTACAATGTCAACTTAAAAGGTACCTTTCTGAGTTTTTGACCAAAGTTTTTATGAGCTTGTCCACATTTAGTTTGTATCTTGGTGCATGTGCACAAGGGCACACATGAACGTGCACAAGCATGTGTTGATGCAACATACATTTCTGCTGATGGTGTCATCATATTCCACTTCGTGAAGGCTGCTTGCATGTAACATGTAAGGAAATGCAGCAATGTGCCTGCAAAAGGTAAGGAAGAAGACTGCTAGCAAGCAAACATGGATGTAAACCATACAAGTCAAATTATTTCTAAATATCGGCTTTGAAAATGTCATATGAGGAAGGAAATGCATTTAACATGTTGGTAAGGCCTCAAGGGTACACACAATGCATTTCAGTCAGACACAAGAGGCACAAACTGGGGCTAAATCTCAACCAACACTGATATTCCACCATGAATCCTCTTTGGGTTAGGTAAATTTGTCTCCAGTCGACCAGTGCGAGGACTGATAGCCCACCAGGGTGACAGCACTGGCCCTAGGCTAAAAGAGCCTCTCAGGTTTCTTGCCAGGCTTTTAGCCATCATTAACATCAGCAGTATTGATCGTGCTGCTCTGAGCAACAGATGGACTCAGCCTTAGGGGAGAGCAGAGTCTGGCCTGTCTGTCATTCACCACTTGGGAGTATGATATACTGTAAAACATGAACAATGGTGGACTGGGCTAATCAATACAAGGTGCCAATGATGGTGATGAGTCTCACCCTTGGATGTGAGAATGACTTAACAGATGCCTAGAAAAGCTATGCAAACGGACGTACGGGCAAGAAAGGATAGACACTTTGACATGCCATAGGAAAAGCATAGGTGTAATGATAACCTTATTAATGGCTGCATTCCAGATGGTGGTCCAGCTCCAGGGCCCTGGTAGTGTTCGTGTTGGCTCACTGATATAGCTTATGGAAAATCCAAATGACAGAGCTATCATCATTAATCACTGTGAAAAGGGTCTGTAATACCCAGTTGTTCTACCAGAGAAATAGCCTGTAGTTACTGTGCTAAAATGTACTTTGGTGAAAAGGAATGCTTTTATATCTTTCCCAGCATAAAACTTTCTTAGCATAAAATTCAGAAAATTCACCAATAAAAGGCAGTTTAAGATCAACGAACATTGTTATAAGATGGAATCTTATAACAGTTTCAAATTTTGAAATGTACATTATTATTCACTTCATTCAATTCATGTTGCTTTTTTCGGCATTTATCAAACTGGCTCAAAGTAGGATTAGTCACAAACTCACCCAACTCAAATGCTGCCATACTCACCAGAAAACAAGCAGAATAACAGCACCATGCATCCACTTCACATCTACCAGTGGCAAACATGACAACCTTGCTGGCGGATGTCACACACAATAGGTAATATACCAACTAGCCTCACGGCAACAACTCCCCCAGATCCTGCCTAATCCCAACTATGCCTACCAAGCTTCTGGAGCGTGCCGGGCTCGAGGCAACATGAAAGGCAAATCTTCAGTGGCGGAGCCCTGAAACGCCTGCCTCTGCCAGGGAACTTATTCCCACCCAGGATTACTCCAAAAACAAGAAAGTCAAAATAATAAAACAGCATCCGATGGAAAGACTGACACAGCCCAACTGGACACTCACCTGTCTATCCGAGGAAGCTGTTGATTAAAGATTCTAGTGAAGGCCACCAACAATACTCACCACGCCAGCCACCGGAGACAATATCAGCACAAATAAAATAAATGCCAACACACTTCAGATCCCAGACGAGCCCCCACTCCAAAAGTGCCTGATGAATGTTTTAAACCTTTCATCTTTAATGGGTTTGTGTCTCTTACAGGAAAGGCGAGACACCGGTGGCTCACAGTCCTTCATCCTTTCCAGTGCCCTACCTTTGAGTGCCAAGTCTGCCTGCGAGACAGGCACAACCGTATTAGGTATCGGTATGGGGTATGTGCCTGCACCCCTCCACCGTGTTCATGTACAGTCTAACTTGGTTACTGGGTTCTTTCTGGTAGCCGTCTGCTCCTGTTTCCCCATCGATGGTGTTGATTTTATCATGGGGAACGACATAGCAAGGGGGAAAGTTTATCCTACTCTGGAGGTGGTTGATGTTCCTATTCCTGAGACTGACCCTGATGACCTGGCCCAGCGTCATCCGGAGGTTTTCAAAGTTAGTGTTTTGACTAGAGCTCAGGCTTGTAAGCAGGCCCAGGGTGTTGACTTGGCTGTTTTCCTCTGTCTTGTGACATGGTGGACTGTGCTTCAAAAGAGCCCGGGGACATGATAGAATTGGACTATCCTGTAGAAACGCTACCACTGACTTGTGAGGTGCTCATCAGCGCTCAGAAAAATGATCCCTCCGAGGCCAAGTGTTTTGCCGCCGCTGTAGAGGACTCTAGGGGAAATAGCAGGAAGCAGCATTTCCTTGTTGATAACAGGGTGTTGATGCATAAGTGGGTTCCACACAGGGCCGTTTCTAGCTTTGTGGGGGCCCTATGCAAAATGTTGTTAGGGGGCCCATATTTTGTGAAATATATATATCTTCTTTTTTTAGCATATAGGTGTTTTCACTCAACACACGAGGGCGCTTGGCTAAGAGAGACCGGTCATTTTAATTTCTTAAAAATAAAAAAAAATGGCTAAAATGGCAGCTTGGGGGCCCCCTGCTGGCTTTGGAGGCCCTATGCAACCGCATAGTCCGCATATAGCAAGAAACGGCCCTGGTTCCACAGTCCGGTGAACCTACAGTTGACTCAGGGGAGGGCTGGGACACAGTTTATCAAATAGTTGTTCCAGCTGGTGGCCGACAGCATGTGCTAGAGTTAGCCCATGAACATTTGTGGTCTGGTCATCTGGGTGTCACTAAGACATATGACCGCATTCTTAAACACTTCTTTTGGCCAGGGATGAAAGCTGATGTGGTACGTTTCTGTAAGACTTGCCGCACATGCCAAATTGTAGGTAAACCAAATCAGGTAGTTCCTCCAGCCCCTCTGTGCCCTATCCTTGCTGTCGGTGGGCCATTTGAGCATGTCATCGTAGACTGTGTTGGTCCATTGCCGAGGACAAAATCTGGCAACCGGTTTCTGTTGACCATGATGTGTGTTTCCACTCATTTCCCAGAGACAGTTCCTTTGCAGAAAATCACCGCACCGGCCATCACTCGAGCTCTGACTAAGTTCTTTACTACCTTTGGGCTACGAAAAATTGTGCAGACTGACCAGGGAACCAACTTCCTCTCCAAGACCTTTAAACAGACTTTTCAGGCATTAGGTGTTTCTCACGCCGTGTCCAGCGCCTACCATCCAGAGCCACAAGGTGCGCTTGAGCACTGGCATCAGACTCTGAAATCTATGCTAAAAATGTGCTGTCATGACACAGGGAAGAACTGGGATGAGGGTGTGCCTTTGTTCTATTTGCCATTCGCGATTCACGGGTTCCCATGGGTTCAGTCCAGCTGAACTAGTGTTTGGTCATAATGTGCATGGCCCACTGAAAGTATTAAAAGAGCAACTCATGTCTGGTTCCCTTTCTCCAAAAACAAATGTGTCAGATTTTGTTTCACAGTGTAGGGAACGCTTGCATCGGACCACCTCATTGGCAAAAGAAACTATTCCTCCTGTCAGGGCAACATGAATATACAGTTTGACAGGAAAGCCGTACAGTGACAGTTCCAGCCTGGTGATAGAGTCTTAGTCTTGCTGCCAGTGCCTGGCTCTGCTCTCACTGCTTGTTTCTCAGGTCCTTATGCAGTGGAAAGCAAAGTGTCTGACACAGATTATGTCAATCATACCCCCGAGCGCAGGAGGAAATCCTGGTTGTGCCACATTAACATGCTAAAGTCCTATCATTCCAGAGAAGCTGCCCAGACGTAGCAGGAGAACGCTCCGGAGACTGCTATCCCTGACGTGATGTCTGTTTCCTTGGTTTGTTTGGAGGCCGTTGCTGATAATGATTTGGCAGGACCTTCTGATGGTCAGCAGTGTGACAGGCTGTCTAATTCTGAGTTTCTGTCTAATGCGGACCTGTCGCACCTGTCTTACCTTCCTGAGGGTCGGCAGGATGACATACTCCATTTGTTTGGTGACGTGATGGCACTATCTGTTGGAAAATGGTTTAGCCAAGCCCAGTTGCTGTTCCTGGAGTTCCCCATGTCTACTGACTCCTAAATCTGATGGTACTCAGCGTTTTTGCACCAATCTTTGCAAAGTCAATGCAGTAACAGTATTGGACTCGTTCCCACTGCCCCGCATGGAAGACTGTATCAATAGCATTGGTTCCACTATTTTATTTGTTGCCACACTCATCAGATGCTGCTAAATCTCTCCTCTGCAGCGCCCCAGTCTTGGCCGCTCCTAACTTCTCTCGTCCTTTCAAGCTAGAGGTTGACGTGAGTGCAACTGGGGCCGGTGCTGTGCTGCTATAGGACAGCAAGGGAGGTGTATTCCATCCGGTGTGCTACTACTCTGTGAAGATTAAACGTCACCAACTCAACTCCTCCGCTATTGATAAGGACACACTCGCAATGCTGCTCGCCCTGCAACACTTTGAGGTGTACGTTGGCTCCAGCCCATCTCCGGTAATTGTGTACACTGACCATAACCCTCTTGTTTTCCTGGCCCAGATGTACAAAACTAGTAAATAGTATGTAGACAGAAAATGGGTCATAAACATACAGTACACCATCTAAAGTCTCCACCATTTCATCAGATGGACAGTAAATAAAGTCAATATGGCCCTTCACAGATGTAGTCACATGTTTTTACATAATACGTTTTGCTTTATCATGCATAGCCAGACATAGCAGAATTTTCCTGTACATTGCTTTTCTATCAGTAGATCCAACAGACATTCATCAAACAGGGAGACCTTCAACAGGTCACACGGAGCCTTCGAACATTATCACTGCTAATTTTATGATGTCCCCAGGGGTTAATGCAATATTTGAAGTTTTGTAATACATAACAGTGTATTCCATCTGTAGCCTTAAGTTGAACTGACTCTTTGAAATAGACTGTTTACAGTATCATCACATCAGCATCATCAGTCCATGGGTGAATGACAGGCAAATTATAAAGCGTTATGAATAAAAGTGCTATATTAATGCATTCCATTCCATTAATTTGTTTCATGTCTAAATTAATCTCAATTTATCTCTAGATCAAAGAGACATGAGACATGTTAACCAGCAGACCAGCCTCTCTCATTACATCACATACAGTTTTTGATAATATGATGTATATTATAGCTCTAAAACAGAACGAGCAGGGGAAGGATTAATTTTGACATCCGAGTGAAGGGGAGAACTGTCAATCATCTGTTGTCCAGCCTAAATGAAATGAGATCTGTCTCAAGCCGATCCATCCATGATGTTGCAAACAGACCACGATGAGATGACCTCTGGAGTAACTGACATCCAGAAACAGTTTTCTTTGAATAACTTTGAGGTGGGTGGTCCCAGGCACATGCAATTTAGTGTGGGTGTGTGTCCTCAACCAAGTTTGTAGGTGCTTGCAATCCAGAGTTATTACAAGAAAGTGAAATACTGCATGTCTTTGGTCCAAAAAAAGTGTTTTTCCCCAGAGTACCAGTGACGTAGTTTGGTTATGGGATTAAAACTGCTTTCAGTAAGGTACTGAAAAGGAATAACTTTTGATAGGATGGTCGTAGGAGGATGGGAGTTGGTGCATTGGATTCATGGATTCTTGGGGTGGATACAAATAATATTTCATATAGCTGCCAAAGACTCCCATTCAAAAAGGGTTAGGGGTTACTTAGGATATGGGATAAAAAATTACTTTGATCAGGGTAATCAAATCAAAAAATGTGGGACTGGATTTCCTGACATTATTCTATTGGGGAAAATTTATGATTTCTGTTATCAAAAACTCTGAGTACATTTAAGTGGTCACATTTTTAAGATGCAGTAAATTAAATTCAGTTATCTGGTGGGACAAATGTCAGCCAGTTGGAGTCCCTGCTCTTGTCCTTGGTAGTATGCAACTGGAGTAAAAGACACATAAGGTGAATTGTATGTCTGTATACTGTCACGCAAGGAAACAACTGTCTTCAAACTTAATTTCATCATGGCCACTTGATACATTTGTCACAGTGGTATTTAATTAGGTGACATATTCAATAAATTTGCTCTCGCTGCACATGACTCTTTGGAAACCTCATTTGATAAATCTGACACTGCCTGCACACTTACACACATGGCCACAAACACACACACACACACACACATATACACACACCCACATAACCCCCCATCCCACCCCATACACACCAGCCCGGGTAAGATGACATGTGACAGTTGGTGGGTGATTTGTGGAGGCTGCTGGCTGACTTGTGTGCATGCAGAGCCCAAATGAAAATGAATAGGACAACAGGGAGCACAGGGGCAGACAGTGGAGTGGTGTCTGGGTGGGTACGTGGGGGGGGGGACTAAAACACAGACAGGGGTGATGGGGTGAGCTGGTGAGTCTAATCAAATACCCAAAGGAGGAACATTTTACATTTATTTACAGACTAAGAATATACATTTATTCATCATTTTTGAGCCGGTAGTGACAGTATGACCAACATCTGTAACAAGCCACAGTATGAAGAGGCAACCACGTCTCCTTCAAAATATGTTCATGTTGTTAGGTCTATTAAGGTTAGAAAAAGATGGTGGTTTTGGTTGAATATTGAAAAAGCCAACTTGTTTTGTCTCATATTTAAAGCCAATGGTGACTTTCTGTTAAACCAAAACCACAATCTTTTCCTGAACTTAACCAAGTGCTTTGGGTTGCCTAAACACAGTCATAAAAATGTTATTCATGCTTTAGCTGTTCAGGAGCAGATATTGTGGGAAAACAAAAACCAAGTGTGCTGACAGTTTGCAGATCTGTTCAATACAAACATTTCTTATTATGCTGATGAAAAGCATAATCTGAGTGGCATCATTTCCTTCAAAATGAATTTACTTAAGATAATTAGTTATGTATGATTGTAATCTAGGTTGCAATGCATATAATACTGTAAACTTTCCCAGGATTCCCAGTCTATAGCCTAAAGAGTTCAAATTGTTGCCAACATGTGATTACAACATAGCTTTACAATCACTTCCTTCCAGCACCCAGTAGCAGCTCAAAATCCTGAAATTTTGGGGTGCTGTTATTTCCTATTTTCCCAGGTTTGACTCATTTTACGATTTTTGCAGACTTATGTTCAGTTCGCAGTGTTGCGACTTTCTCACCAGATTTGGTGACTTTTAACACTTCTTTAGTGTCTTTTTTTGTCCCCCACCCCCCAAAAAAAGAGCTTATTGACAAATGTAATGACTTTATGGCCAGATATTACTGCTCTCCCTTGAAGAGAATTACCAATATTCTTCTGAACATGCATTCACCCGTACTCACTGTGGTTGCTATTGCAAGCCACAAAAACATCTTTACACAGATCTTTAAAAGTGTATGTAAAGGGGGCTAGCTCAGTCCATGGGGACTTGGCTTGGGGACCGGAGGGTGGTCGGCTTGAGTCCAGCATAAACCAGTCGATATGGAGGTAGACTGGTAGCTGGAGAGGTGCCGGTTAACCTCCGGGGCACTACAGAGGTGTCCTTGAGCAAGGCACCTAACCCCTAACTGCTCGGGGCACTGTGCTGCAGCGATTTCACTCTTATAAAAATTACAGAGTGAAAAAATGAATTTCTCCAAGGGGACAAAATAAAGCATCTATTAATTATTATTATTAAAAGTTAGCGTCTTTAACAGGATATAATCTGGCATCTTAAGATGTTAAAAGCATGTTAATATGTGGTATTTTGGTGTCCTTCCTCCTCTCCTTGTGTTTTCTGTATTTGCCTTTCACCTTTCTTAATGTATCTGTTTTGTTAAACTGGTGAATGTGTGGCTTAATTTTCTTTTTAAATGCGACATACAGTATGTGTTGTCAAGTGATGAAGTTGTCTTCTTCATTTGCTTGTGTGTTTCGCACTCACTCGATGACACAACAACATCACCTGGTGACTTGTCAAGCAAGCATTGAAAACAGTCACCACTGTCTATTCTTCCCTCCTGTATCTTGTTACTATTGCTGCCTCAGCGACCTATAAGTTGCCCTTATACAGTATATTTGGCCAGGAACTGGCCAGCCTTTGACATGATGACTTTGACTGACGACATATGATGGAATTGATAACCTAAGATAAAACTCTAACAATCAATCAAACATAATCTAAAAGCTTTTTCAGAGACTTTCTGCCTTCATTTTTTGTTATTGAATCAACACTGTCCTGAATGTTCTGCCCTGAAAAACCAGTGCTATTTGTTAAACTCTGGAGGAGACAAGTGAAAGCAGCAGGGAAGGATGAAAAAGGTTTTGATAAAAAGCAGATGAATAGAGGTGTGTGTGTGTGTGTGTGGTACTTCATGGTTTCAGATTCTTAAGGTCTTTTGGAAGTTGAGACCTAAGAGGCTCAGAGTGGATTGGTTCAGAGAAAAAAGGTCACTCACATGAAAAACATGTATAAAAGGAGAAGTGGACAAATGAAAGTTTCTGGAACATGGCCAAATAAATTAATTTGAAACCCTTTCATGGCAACCACTCAGGGTGTCTGACGCCATCTTGTACCTCATTTAACTCAATTGCCTGTGACTGTATACTGACAGAAAGCATGTGGTGACACGACTGTGACTCTGAAAAACTGACTTCAAATGTATCAGGAGACACATAGGAACACAATCTTTGATTAAAATCTTCTGCCCATGAAGATGTATGTGCATATTCGAGAAGCGAAATATAACATTTACATCACCTTTTAAAAATATGACCACTGTTTAATTTAATTATAGGTGTAAGTGTATGTTACACTCTTTACTATGCTTTTTATTTATTTTTGTAATAAAAACAAAGCAAAGCAAAATTACAATGCAAACTGCAAAGCAATACTTGATACTAAATGGGTCTCAAGCAAAAGACACAGTACATTACAAAAGCAATAAAAATACAATACAAAAATAGAGAGAAAAATCAATGACTGACATGATATAAATGACAAATTGTGACATGTTGAATATGCCATTGAAATATTTCACATAATAATAAGTTTTGCTACAGTGCAGTTTCTGGATATTTTGGAAAAATATAAAATTAGTGTTGAAGATAAATTTGGTTTAGATTTGGACAAATGTTAGACGTGTGTGTGTGTGTGTGTTTGTGGGAGAATGAAATCTACCACATGTCTACCACAGCCTTGCAAACTGATGGCTAGTTGGTTTGTTCACAACGCACAGAGATGACCATAAACAGGCAAGAGGCCGTGTGTCGCAAACTGCGGTAAAAACCCAACTGAGACGCAGATTCCGAATGTGCTGTATACATGTCCAAAGAATGCTCCTAAAACTCAAATAATATCGTCATATCCCACATGTCAGAAAATGCTACATTCTGAATAATAGTGGAAAATGAGTGTGCATGTAAACGTAGTCACTGTCTGTCTGAGTTGGCACACTGAATTAGTTTTCTCTCAATCTGCATGTTTACTGCTTTCTTCCACTTTTTCCAACTCTGTAACTGAACTGTTTAGTTTCCGTGCACATCAGTCCAAGTGCTTTGGATGCAGGATGTAGTGTGCAGGCTAATTAGTCAGCACGCAAAACAAGGCTGTGAATTATTGCTGATTAATTAAGCACATATCAGTCTTCCTTGAGGCACTGTGACTTGAGTAATTACCAATTAGCCAGGACCTGATCATGCTGCCCTGTCTGTCTAATTGGTGGCACTTTGTATGTTGCCTGTTCTGCTCTAATGATCCTGAGGATGAAATATGAAATTATAAAACCGGATCAGTGCTCATTACTCACACATTAATCCATTACTCAACCAATTCCACTGCCATTCTGTCGCTCAAACGGTTTGTTTTACTGCTTTAACATTATGGTTTTCTCTCCTGTGAATGATCAGCTTCATTGTTGATGTACTATGTTCCTGTCTTCCTTTTACTGGCTGCAATGATATAGAGGCATAACAAGTTCTCAACAAAACAACGTTAAAATATTGCACCCAAACATAGTCAAACTTTTCTGTTATTCCACACTCTCCCCTTTTAATACTAACTACTACACAGTTCTTCACACGGAAAACAGGGTTGGGTATTGTTAGTCTTTGAAATCTTGACTAATGCATTATATTCGGGAAAAATCAGCTAATTGCCTTTCTTTAAGGATATATACACAAGGTCCGAGCTATCAACACCTACGCCCTGCCCGTCATCAGAT